>JABXWE010001856.1:0-86728 GCA_014611495.1 Limonius californicus
TACACTATTGCAGTATATATACGACATAAATGAAAAATTCTCACCAAAGTGTTGCCCAAATGTGGTAAAGTTCCTACTAAATTATTTAAAAGGGCCCTATTAATATGACTACTTATTGCAGAGCTTATTACATTTTCCTCTTGGCTTTTGTTGAGTTCTGTCTCATTTACTTCATGCGTTTTTCTAAAAGCAAAAAATCTAAACTAAGAGCTTCCAACATGACATTTAATGTAACATACCGGTAACCACCATATTCTAATAAAAGTGCTTCTTCAATTTCACCTTTTAAACCTTCTACCACTCCATCAATATTAATCTGGTTGTAGTACTCAGGCAGATTATCCTGTTCGATCAAATGTGTCCTCGTAATATGTTGTACTAACTGTAAATTATTATAAGGAATTTGGTTTTCGTGAAACATGTAGCATTTAAAGCCATAATACTTTGGCATGTTCAGTTTGATTTGTTTCTCTTCGACAGTTTTAACTGCTTTCACCTCCTCGTAGTACGATTCATTCTTTCTTTCTTTAACTTTGACATAAGACAAGTCCAGAATTGGGGGATATTGCGGTGTACTCGTGTATTCATCTTCGTTTGTTAAAGCTTTTGTGGCAAAGCAACGCCGAGATTTTAGTAAATTGTGAGCAACTCGGCGGTTAAAGCGAACGAGCGACATTTTAAGGTTAGGTACATCTAACCTCAAAGTAAACCAGAAACGTACTTATTATGTTTTGTCTGTGTGAATTCGGTAATTTAAATGCTTTACTTTAACGTGTAGTGGTGCGTTGTAATATAAATATGCGATTTCCTAAATAAAAACTATTTTGGGCATAAATAAGTTCATTAAAACCATATATCTAATTAGATATATGATTAAAACTCAATTCTAGTGACTTTAAGATGATACTAGATTCGGTGATTTTTAGTTTTCTCCCTAGCCGTGGTAGTTCTGTATTAGGCGGTGTTTGGCGCCATAATTAAAAACTTACAGTTGTTTATAGGAGCAAATGGTAATTAAAAAAAAACTAGTTTAATATATTAATACTTATTTATTCAATTTTTTAATATAAATTATAAGGTACGAGAACCAACCTTTCTGTGCTGTAATATATACAGTATTTACAATTATTTGGACTGTTTGACTGATTGTCATAATTTTAATAACTTTTTACATCGTAAGTCTGAGAGAAGCTATTATCAAGTATTCCTTATATACAAAACAGTTAACAAGTTATGGTATATAATACCACAAAACAATTGTTGCAGATACATACGTAAACGTAAAAAACTTACACATTGGTAATGTTACTTTATTTTCTAGTATCAGCACAACTTGATGGAAATTTAATTACAAAATTTACAAAAAAAAATGAATAACATGTATCAAATAAAAACGAATAACATCACCTTCAACAATTTTTACAAATAATTGTATTGTTATAGTTACGACTTCATAAAGGCACTGCGATTTTACAAACACATTTTACAGACTTTACATAAATAATGAAAAACAGTGTTTTTAAAATCCTTCTGTATGACTAGTAGCGAATATTAGCTAGTTCATTTATTAAATAACATTTATTCATTAAACCTGCTGATTTTTTACAAAAATAGCTTACGTTTCAAATAAATTATTATTACTAATTGTATGTCTACAATTAATAAAATAAAAAGACAATAAATAGACAAAAATAAATGACTCGTTTAGACTCTGAGGTGAAGCATTTTTGAAACTGATTTTTGATTTGCATTTTACAAAATCTATTGCTAAATGCAGAACATGGAGAAGCACAAACAATATCTATTTCAACATGCTCCACCCAAAGTCGGAAACACACAAACATTAAAAATAAAAATTTCACAAAAAAGGACAGCTATATTGAGTTCGAAGTAATATTTTAAGTTTACGTATGGTCCCTAGGCTCTACTCGAAACTGCAAGTCTCGAAAGCACCAAGTACAGTATAACTGAAACCTTCATATGAAACATCGAGAATCGATGTATATAAGGCCAGCAATTCTATCCTAACTTACATGTCAGCACTTCCTACTCTCAGCTTTTGAATAGTGAATCATCCAAATTTTTAGATTCAGAATTTAGGCAGAAACTTGGATAACAATTTACAATGCGGTTTTGTTGAATACATCGAAATTTTGTTAAGTCTATTGTCAGCACTGTACATTTTACTTGTCTGTTTCCCAACGCTACCCTGTTACCGGGCACCAAAATATTCTATATACCTCAGGATATTTCATTTAATAGTATTGCAATTGTATGCATAATGTAATACAAATCACCCTCATAACATAATATGAAAATACAGCAGACTGATAACCAAAATCCTCTTCCCCCATCAGAATTTCAGCTCAAAAAGAGGGGAAGCTCTTAGCTCAAGGTAGCCCAGATGGGCCTTGGATACCAGGAACATTAATTTAATTTATTTTTCAATGTAAACACGAATTTGGATGTGTTATTTTAACTGTTTAAATAAGGATCTTCATTTTATGCCTGCTGTACTGGAAACAGTAATATTGATGATTAAGATGATAATAATAAAAAATAGTACCAATAATGCATCATAATCGGACATGCCTAGCAGATGTCACACCCTAGCTTAATGTACAAGCACAAACTGCTTAGTTTTCAACTTTTGTTTTATTTTCTGAGTCTAGTATTGACTGAACTTAAGAAAATATGAGGAAACAAAAAACCAAACATTTTCATATACGCGCATTGGCCTGTTTTGCCTTTAGAATACCAATGGTTTGAGGTTATGTTTTCGGATTACATTGGGTTTGTACATTAAACTGGGCACAAATCACTTGATACAAGAGCCTAATAAAAGGAAGATTCAACCTTACATATTCCAACATTAGCAGCATTACATTTCCTAAACATGCTTCAATTTTAGCAACTCTAATTGCAATATTATTAAACAAAAACCAAGAACAAAATCAAAATATTAAAAACAAAACACATAGGACGGAAACTGACACTGCTGCTCTTTCTTAAAAAAAACTCAGCCTTCTTAGTAGAAAAATTAGATGACTAAAGTCATTTGGATCACAATAAGTTCCATTTTGTACACGTAAAATTCAACGGTTCTCCCTTTCTTCGATCACCTACACGGCGCGAGAAGTATTTCTAACCAGCAAGGGCACGACGTTATTTCTTGCCTAGAGTAGTTTCGACCCCAGCCCTTCACAAAGCTTATCCTGACTGAATTGGGGTCCACCGGTCCGTAACAATTGGCAAAATTCCAGCCGTAGTTTTGGTATGCTGCCTTCACGGGATCAAACACACACAGGCAATGGTCTGCAGGTACTTTAGTTGGCGATGGCGAATATGGATCCTCCAGAGTTAGTGAGTTGACAAAGACGGGGTTGTCCGAACGGTTGTACATCCAGATCCCATCGTCTTCGCGTGATAGTGTTACACCTGTAAAAAACAAACACTGTAAATCAATTGCTCTACGGCCCATGTGATGATTCGTCCAGTAAAAAACCATTGTATGGGTTAAAATGAGGATCAACACTTACCTAAACCTATTTTACACCTAGTTCGACACACTACATCAGGAGGAGGACTAAAGCTATGTAACGCCAATGTTTTCAGACAGAGTCCATCGCCAATGGGAACATCGCCAAAAACGTTCACTGAAGGCGTCTCCACCGGAAAAGGAGGACCTACCCTCTGCGCCATTTCCCAGTACGCCAACTTGCACCACTCGCGTGGATTCGTCATCGAATCTGCAATAAAAGGAGTACATTAGTTAGAATTCACTGAAACCAAATTAATATATGTATTAATTTATCTTGATAAGAAGTCTAGTATAAAAGCGTTAAGTAACCAGTTATAGTATAACATAACCTCAATTTAAGCTACAGTTTTAACTATTTACGCATAAAAAATGTTACTTTACTAAAATCGATTTCAGGTATACAAAAATGTTAAAATTTTTTAATTAAAATATTCACTAGCTGCCCATTTTTAAAACATAATTGCCTATAATAAATAAAAGTGCACTATTCTTCGGTTATAATGGACCCGGCCATAATGGACTAATGCCTGAGGTCCCAACCGAACCTGTTTGGTTATAATGGACTAAACCTCGTGGTCTCGAGGAGTCCATTATAACCGAGAAATGCTGTATTTTACTTTGTAATTGAAAAACTCATGGGAACCTCAGAATAGGTTAATACTACACACTTTCTCTGCGCGTTTTTCAACAGGGACGCGGTTATTGGGTACAGAATTTGTCATTTACTTAGATATATGGATATTATTATTATTATTATTATGAAGCTTTCACAGGCCTTAGAGGCCCATCGCTTTTGGTGTGAGACAAGGCTAAGTTAGTTTGTGCAATGCACAACAGGGCTCGACTCTGCGGGTTACCCTGCTGGTGCGTAACCATGCTTAATCTGCTGCTGTGTAGTGTATTTTTTGTGTGTATTATCTTGTTACTGTTGCCATTAATTTGATCTCCAATGGCAAATGGAGACCGGGACTCAGTACCGATCACGCAGGGAATTAGAAAAATTTCCGACTCTGGAGAGATTCGAACCGGGAAGCGTTTGAACTATTTTATTCAAAGCTTGGCTCTTCTACCACTGAGCCATCCCCGCCCCCAGATACATAAATATACAGCAAAAAAAAAGAACTTAACGGAAAAGACTGTCAAAATAATATTTCTATGGTTTTTAAATACTACCCCTGTAAATAATAGCATTGAAATGAGATGAGAAGATGATGTGGAAGTAGACAAGGCAGGAAGGTTAATAGGAATTGATCGTCTTCTTATCTGGTGCTAACACTGGCAATTGTAGCAAAATTGTAAAAATAAATTTTTATTTAAAAAACGTATAAATATTTCTTTTTTCAGATGCTTACCACACCCGCATTTTCTAAACAAAGCATAAAAGCGCAAGCCATTCATAAAATTGTAACAAACTATAAAACATACACTTAATAATCATATTACGGCGGAAAAAAGTTGCTGAAAACGTTTCCTTACAATGATAATTATGTTATTAATCAATGGTGTATAGAAGGCTTGTTTACAGAACTAGCGAATTAAGGCAATAAAAGATTTCATTAATATTTATAACACTCGGCTTATTTACATGTAAAACACTTGGGCATTTTTTAACTATTTCAATTAAATAGCACTCAAACCGTCAATGCAAAGATAAATTGAAAATTTATGCATAAACTGTGTTTGCAAATTAATGGCATAAGTAATTCAATTTGTTAACGAGATATTTAATTGGTTTACCCTGAATTCATGTGGGCGTTGGGAGTTCGACATACGGAAGGAATTTGATAGAACGTTCAAATTTTGAAATCTTCTGTAAATTAGAAACCAGAAAAGCATTTCAAATCTGTATACCTATCTGCGTTTTCAAAATAACATCTTCTCTTTATACATATATTTTCAATTCTATCTCATTGTATCCATGGCCTACGTAAAGAAATTAAAACCTTTTACCTCAAGACATGCACAAAGTAAATGCAACTAGTAATCAAAACAAAAGCAAAACCTCGCTGCAAAAGTAAATCGAATCGTGTTGAGAGCTATAAACATCTCTATCTCTGTCATGTTTGCATGTGGTCCTTAGAATGATGAGAATTCTCGGAGAAATTTGCGGCCTTATATGGCGAAATGTCACTAGCTATTATTGATATCATACCGGTTTTCTGTATCAAATGCTTGCTCTTCGCATTTGTACCTTTTTCCAGTTGTATTCATAAACATTGGTTGCAATTCAAACTATTTCTACAATGCAATATGAGCGTGTTCAGGTTTTCTGCGGAATTATTTTTAATTAAAGTCTGCAACCAAATTAATTAATTTAATGTTTCAATGCTGCACTGCTTATATGCAATAGTGGAAGGAACGACATACTCGTAGAAAAGAAAATAAAATTATTCTGAACGACATCTGTGGATGTGTGACCTTCGTAAAGCTAATTGTTATAGAATTCAAACCAAATTCCCTCATAATGAAATGTCCCACGAGGGACTGAAGTAAATTGAAACCGAAAATAATGACCTGAAATATCTGATGGACAAGTAGTGGTAGAAAAGAGCGAGCGTGATTTCGTTGAACACATCTCGTTCCTCTCAACGCATAAAACATTTATGTACCGTTTAGGGGCGCAAACCCCATAAAGCAGCAGTTATCAGCATCTGCTTGGACACAAAATCAAATAATAAAATAAATGAAGCAGATGTAAATAATGACCTAGGTTGAGATATCTGAAAATTAAGGGAACGTTGGGATAGGCCTATGGTAAATTTATTGGATGTAATACTCATTGATAAACCGTCTAAGAAAGACTGCCATGTATTCAATGAACTGCTCGGAAAGAACGTCGAAAAACGAAGTAACTGAAGAAGACACGATTAAAAATTACATTATACATCTTTGAGGCTGGAAAATAAATGTAGCATTTCTGATATGGGTTGGGTACAATGCTCCGACGAAGAAATGTGAAACTGACCAAAGACCAACCGAATCAGAAAGAGCTCCCTTATGAAAAACGAGTTGGAGAAGAAAAGGAAGTGAAGGAAGAAGGGGAAGGATTGGAAATACAAGTGCTCGAAGAAGTGGTTGACACTAGTGTGACGGACAAAGTAGAGGAAGATAAAGTTGTCGATGATGAAGTAATGGATGACGAAATAACCGAAGTAATTAAGACGAAATTTCCAAATTTCTTTGTGAATTCAAAATTTAAACAAAATAAAATAAATTGATATGTATATATTAGACCAGTGGTTCCCAACGGGGTCGGTACCGCCCACCGGTGGGCGCTGAAGACATTTAAGGGCTTTTTCGGTCCAAGGCAAATTTAGGAGGCAGTACTCGCAAGAATGCGCTGAAAATTTTATTTAAGTAGGTATTGGTACATATAGCTTTGTTCGTAATACCTTTCTGACTAGTACATGAACGAGTCGCAGCATGCGCAGTGCACCACACGGAGCACCACAGTGTGTGTATGTTCCCGCTCGATCAACGAAGCTTTTATTTACGAGATTAACACACGTGCTGAATATCGAATCTATGCACGGTTTAACAGGTTTATTAACATTACACTGCAGGAGGAGTTGATAGAATTGTCAACAAATGAAGATTTAAAAATGGATATCAAGATTTTGGCTTCAAAGGCAAATTCCAGTATTATATCGGGCTTTATGGGCTACATCAAAGAAGTGTTTCATTGCATTCCCATCATCATATTTAACCGAAAGAGGATTTAGCGTAGTCAGCAATTTACTAACAGAAAAGAAACAAATTGTCAATAGTGGAAAGCGGCGATTTAAGATTGCCGATGACAAATATGGCACCAAACATCGAAAAATTAGTGTCATTACATCATGCTCAACCCTCTCACTAGTGATATTATATTAATTTTCTGAATAATATGTATTTGTTATTCAAACTTTGAGCAATACACCAAAATTATAAATATCTTTTAATAAAGTAATTTTAAAAATCTGTCCTTGGTTTTTAATATATAATATAATATACTTCACTTAAGAGGGGCGCCATCGAATTACTGTTTGAAAAAGTTGGAAAACTATGGGTTACATTATTGATTTCAAGAACGGGAGTCGGTGTTTTTTTTTCTGAAAAGGGGGCGGTAGACCAAAAAAGGTTGAAAACCTATGTATTAGACGAAAAAATTTAACACAATTTCAGGAGAGATGCTACATACACAATTCAATCGAAATTTAAAGAAACTTTACCATTGGGTCCGCAGTTTGGACAGTCGAATAATGGAAGTTTAAACTTTCAAACGAAACAACCATCTCCGTAAGGTCAAGTTTCTCCAATTTGGACAAGAGGTTGGAATTGGAATGTTTGATTAGTAAATAGATGCACATTAATTTACATAAGCTTAGTATTTATTTCGCAAATACCTTCCCATCGCATACCAGAGCGTCGCTATTCTGAAATTTCTGCGGCTTTTTAATCCGCGTCCAAATACGGAAACCCCTGATTAACACCGATCCAACCTGAAAGCACTTCATTAGCGGTCGGGATTCGCAGTTTTTTTTCTGGAAATCTACATCGCACGTTTATTAACGAGCACAGTTACACTACACCTGTGTGTAGAATGCACTGATTATGATTCCCAGCGCACTTCATGTTTCCGCTCGTTATATCACAAACCAATGGGGAATTCGCTGAATTTACGGCGCGGATAATTTGTTGAATATGTTAATTGGAATAACCGTTAATCAGATAATCGTAAAATACGTCCATAAACATTCCGTCGTGATCATGACGGCGGCATATTTCTTAAAATATTTGGAAAGACGTTTAATAAATGTATTTATACTTGAAACCATGAGAAAGTACAATAATATTTCCTTATTTATACTTTTGCTTCATTATACAGAAATGCTACAAACATTCTAAGAGTGTACAGTAGAAGGAGGCCTCGTTAACGTACCATTTTCTCAAAGTACTCAACAAAAGGCTTCTTTAGCCGATTTTCTTGCCAGATTTGTTCATCCATTCGCCACATACAAAGAGGTTGTCTGGCTGTCTTTTCTTTCAGCCCCAATAGGGGAAGTACATGAGTTTTTTTTTATAATCATTTAAACCCACAATTTAGCATCAACTTCCATAAGTACAAGAGTTTTGTTCCATTTTTTTGTAGCTATGTTTTGAAATGAATCTTTAAAAGTATTTTCTTACCGATTTGAAGAAGAATAAATCTTTTTACCGGATTTTAAAATATACTTGTTCATTAATTCGGGGAAGTACCTAAAGCGTTGGGCTTTTTTCGCACTTACATAAAAATACTTCCGTATTAATGGGAAAAGGTACAAGACTATGGTCTTTTCCTTCAGACACGAGTAGAAATAGTTGTAAGTTCAAGAAGAACGTCGTCTCCTATTTTCTTGCAAAATACTTGCTCAGTCGTTTGAGAAAACAAAGAAAATAGTCTTTCGATGTTCCTTCCAACCTTACGTAAAACTTTTTTCTTGGTAGTTCGTTAAAGATGGAACAGAAGTACGTTTCCACAAATTAGAAAAAATAGCAATCTTTCTTTCATTTTCTTCCAGAATATTGGAAGTAACGCGAAGAACAAAATTTCTTCGTATTTTTTTAACCACATGTAAAAGTATATTCTTATTCTTCTTCTTTAAGTTCTTGGTCTCTACGAGACTTGGCGATATTCTCTCGTACGTCTGTTTTGCGCGTTTTTAAGTACCGTACAGCTTTACGTGGGCTCCGAACCATGGGAAGTGTAAATACTTCTACTTCAGGGTGGATTTACTAGGTTATCTCGCTGGCTTGCAATTGCCTTGTAGGAAAAAATCCAAAGACGAAATTTTATTCAACTCTCTTCTTCAACTTGAAGAAGCCATTTTTTGTCCTATTTTCTTCTAAAAGCACTTCCTCTGTCATTTGAGGAGATACAAGACGGCTTTCCCGCAACAACATGAAAAAATACTTTCCTATTAGCGTACGCGATCGTCGGTGTGTTTTTTGATAGCAGGCTTATTAATTTGCTAGATTTTCTTCAAAAGTACCTTCTCATCTGTTCGACCAGAACTGGTTTTATTTATTTACAACAAAACTTGTATATTTTTCCATGTAATTTTATTTACAATTTTCTTAAAAAATATTCCAAATCCGTTCTCGTCTATACAAGATATGCGAGAAAATAGAAGAGACGAATTCCTTGTGTAAGTAAATATCAGATATGTATTATGAATGCCATGTGTGGGATGTTCATAAAAGCTGAACTATTTAAACATCGTCTAAATGAGCGAAGAATAGAAGAAAGAATTTACAAGGAATCTGCAGACTCACTGTTTTATTTCCCAAGTGGAATGCAGAGGTTATACTAATTATTAATTAACAAGTTAATGAGTACTTGAACGAATGCTTATACTGTGTAAAGCTATCTTCATGTTCTTGAGTATGCAAGAATATGAAAACAACTCTTACTGCGAGGAGGTCGATGCCTTCAGATTATTTTAACATCTTCTTCGTACTGGAAGCGGCCTGCCTCTTGGTGCGATAAAGAGCAAAGGCACGCGGTGCCGTTTGTTTTCGATTAGCTCTTCTTAAAAATTGTGGTATCAATCTTGTAATAGTACTATGTTGAGGTCGACTCATTATGTACCCCGCTTATCTCCAATTCTGGATCATATACGCGGAGGAATTTTTTTATCTGCGCTTATTGATATTTTACGCAGAAAGAGACGTTAACGGCCCTAATTTCAGTTTTAATTTTAAAACTCGTAAAACACTTTTATTTCCGCGTAAACGCCTATGTTTTTTTCCTAGTAATAAAACTTTGACCCCAAACAAACGCTTCATTAAATATATATTATCCAAGTTCCAAAAGTTTGTGCCAACTTGTAATCGTAGCTATTTACATGTCGGATAAAACGAAGCAGTTTTTCCCGACGAAGAACAAACTGGCTGATCTAACATGCTATCAAACAATCAAGCAAAGTGCATGTTTAATAATTTAACATTTTGCAAGTACGAGTTGCTGTGCAGAATGAATTTCGCTGCGCACGAGAGAACGGTTTGTTTTGCATTTTAAATTACTCGGAGGAAATTATTAAAGCAATCGCATTGTGCTGGCTTGGAAGTGTTGGACTAACTATATCATCGATTTTTATTTCCCACCTATACACAATCACTTTATTCCATCTTTATGAAACAATTTTTAAAAAGAACATGTACAGACTATTGTAACGTAGATGCAAAACAAACCGAAAAGTGCAACCATTTTATTACAGAAATTTGGTGAATGAGTAGTAACTATTATTTGATAGATTTAGTTTGAAGATGTGTGTTATGGATCTGAAATATGGACAATAAATGCAGAACACAGGAGGAAGCTAAACACCGTGGAAATGGATTATTTAAGAAGAAGTGCGGGAATATCCAGAAGGGAACATATCACTAACGAGGAAATAAGAAGAAAAATGAAGGCACAAGAAACCGTAATAGACAGAATCGAACTAAGAAGCCTGAAATGGTTCGGACACCTAATGAGAATGGAAGACAGCAGATGGCCCTCACGAGTTTTCAGATGGACACCACCGGGCAAAAGAAAAAAAGGAAGACCCAGACGGTCGTGGAACGAAGGAATACGATATATATATATATATATATATATATATATATATAGTTTGAAGATGGAGCGGTTGAAAAACGCTGCCTAGCGGACGAAGCTGTTAAAGGGCGATACAGTTAGAGACAAAATACGCAAAGTATTTGCCGAAGAAGTGGCCAAAACGGAAAAAGCAATAAAAAGACGAATTAGTTGACGACCACGAGAGTTTGAAAGTGAAGTGTTAAAAGGTTAGCTCCGGAAATAATGTTCGAAATGAAAGGGCTCTGTTAGGGTTACGTTTTAGAACTTGTTAAAACCAACGAGTCGAAGACTTGAACTACGTCGAAACGTTGAGGTAAAATCAATTATAATGAGAATAATGGCTGAAGGTAAATTCCAAAATATAACGCTAGGTATCTAGTACCAGAATAAGAAGGAACGAGCTGAAGAGGAGGAAGTTGAAGAAAAACTTTAAAATTATGAATGCAGTATTAAACGAAGATGGAGAATAAAAAGTGTTACAGTTAGATTAGGACCTTGAAGACACAAAAACAACTGGCCCAAGAGGAAGATATTGAAGGTGATAGGTTAGAATCAAGTATTTATAGGGAAAAGTGAAAACTGAAGGCGAAATTCAAGAAATCTAAAAAGAAATGTTAGTTATCTAAACATATCAGAAACGAAGATGACAACGAAGAGTACAAAATATTAATTTACGAGCCGTTTTCAGCGTTAAAGTAGTAAAAAACAATAGATTTTGGCGAAGTGTTACGTTACGTGGGGGTGTCTAAAGGCAAGACATAAAGAAAGAAGTAAAGATGACTGGGACACGGGTAAAATTGTTAAACACAAAAACTTGGTAAATAGTCTTAAATTAGGGTGAGGTGTCCAAATACGAAGTGTCAGAACAAAGCAGTAAACCATAGTATCAGCAAGAATATACTTTATAAGTTTACTCCAAGAACGAAATGGTCAGAAACAACGTGTCAGAAGACGAAGTTGGCAATACATGATAATTTTGGGGAGAAACTACAATGAAGATTAAACATCCGAAGACAAAATATCAGCATGTGCTGAAGAACGAAGTGTTTAGGAGCAGGTTTAACACTGAATTTGTCGAAAAAGAAAAGGTTGAGCAGCAGTACAAGCAGTGCCGTAACTAGGCAGGGGCAACAGGAGCACAGGCACGGGCCCCAGATCGAAGGTGGGTCCCAGAAAGGTCTGTCATAAAAAAAAGACAATATTTACAACAAAACAATATATCTATAAATCTTGGGACAAAATCAATCAGTGGACGACGTTGCACTTCACAAGGATTTCGGGACACACAATTAGAACAAAATTTTGCGGATATTGGATTTTCTAAAAACGTAAAAGGCGAGTCAAAGAAGGAAACAGTATGAACCCTGAAGATTTGTTTAGAATGCAAATGTATAGCGTACAAATGATGTTCTACTAGTTGAAACAGACTGGCGTTATGAACAAATGAAAAGTACATATGACGATTTTTCTTTTCTGTTTGGCTCGCCTTTAGAAGCAATGAGCGTTGCAGATTTACAAAAGGTGACAGCAGATCTGTCGATAAAATACGACAAAGATTTGGTTAGTCACGAACTTGTGAAGTTGACATTCAAAGTTTTAAATTTGAAGCTTTTGGACTGATTGAAAACCTTAAGTCTGCAGCTCCCACTAATATATTACAGATCATCTATAACTTTCATTTAGTAGAGTCATATCAAAATATCTTGTTGCCCTACGGATATTTCTTACGTCCCGTTTCTACTGCTTCGTGTGGGATGAGTTTCAGCAAATTAAAATTAATTAAAACTCATTTAAGATTAATCATCGCACAAGACCATCAAATCTGTCAATAGTATCAATTGAATATAATATTGTCAGTTTGGAATTGGACACCAAACAGAAAAAGAGGTAGGCCAAGAATATCTTGGATAAACGGAATAGAGAAAGCAATGGAAAGACGAAATCTAAATGAAGACCTCTGGCAATATAAAGTCGAGTGCCGTTTCGGATGCGACAGACGGCCAAGGGTGCTGTAAAAAAAGTAGTTATATACATATATAATATTGCCAAAGATATTAATTTTGATGAATTGGTTGATGAATTTGCCGAAATGAAGACCAGCAGAGTTTAATTAGTATAAATTTTAAATCTATATTAATAAAATTGGAGGTTGTATCTTTTTTTTGACCACATATTGGGTGTCTACACGTTTCAGATGATTATAAAACAATATCCGCACAAAAATCAATTCCTGTCTGTTTTTACATGACATTTAAATATACAATTAAATATGACGATTAAAATGTTTTGTGTGAACGATTTATCAAGACTCGGATAAATCATTAGGAAGCAGCAGTTCAAAATTTATTTAATTCGTAATATATAGTGTTAGGGGGGCCCAATTATAAATTCCTGCCCAGGGGCCGAAAAAACTAGTTACGGCCCTGCGTACAAGAACAAAGTAGCTAAAGACGACGGGATCGCACAGAAAATATTAGGTTAGAATAAAATATTCAGCAATGAATAATTAATCTGAAATGATTAAAGACGAAAAGATGGGATACAAAATGTTGTAACTCACGAAACTCAAGGGCAATACAATATGGTAGGTCATTTGTACTATTAATAGTCAATCCGGGTCCCAATTCCTCAGTTTTATTTCGAGTACGGTTCTGAAGATGTACAAACTTTTTATTTGAGTAAAACCAGTCTGGAGATGATCCTTTTTCCTAATGTTTTCAAACTGTAGAGTTCAATACACAGGACATATAAAACATAGTTTCTTTTTTAGTTTTGTATTGTAATCAAGGTAAAAAATACGAAACACCTAAAATTTTAACAATTCATTATGGCGAGTACATCAACCATTCAGAGAAGTTGGTGTTTACACCGTGTTCGAGCGTACAGAAAACAACCTAAAATATCAAAGTTTCCTACTTTTGTGGGTACCGTGTTAATCATTTTGGTAACGTCTTGTTTGTATGTATTTTCAAGACGCCTTTGTTTTTTACTATCCAGTAAGACCTTGCTTAGTTATTATTAAAGAACATCAACTTCTCGAAATGATCAGAAACCCCTTGTACTTGGTCCGGGGCACATACGTCATTCCCCCCTCATAATTTTGCGTTAAAACTGTGGATGTTGGAACAATGTTGTAGTTCAATTACAACGTTTATTTAGGACTATGTATTACGTTCCATAATTAGAGAGAACTGGAAAAACAGTCCATTGTTTGCTACTCGTAGGTATACACTTCCGTAACACAGTAAACTTTTGGCACTACATACACTTCCCACCCAGCGATTGCAGGCGATGTGACATCTTTTGTTATTATTTCCATAACAGGACTACGGGACTTCCCCTGTCGTATTCTGAGTTATGACGATGGATACTTAGTACGGTCCTGAGTTTCACACACAATTGCTTTAATTTCTTTGGTACTAGTTAAGGGTTGTTGCAGTACCTATTCTTAATTCTTAGGGTTAATTAAAAATGATCCATTAACCGAATTTTTCTCTGTTAAATAAGTCATTTTAGTGCAGTTTGACAACTAACAAAACCGAATACAAGTGCAAAAAGGTGGAGTAAAAGTGAATGAAACATCTATAAAAGGCGAACCGATGAATGACCCACATTTCGAACGGCAACTTTAATTTTCATCGTTTGATACCGTCTCATTGGCGCCAGGACAGTTGCGGTCTGCGGCGAGGGCCCCAAGCTGCGCGCTACGCCCCTGCATTCGGCCACGAGGCCGACGAAGACGACCCGGCTCCGTAGGACCAATTTACAACGGTTAAGCGCCACTGTGCATGCTTCAATATGGTGCGGCTGTCGACCGACCCGCGCCAATGTCAGCCAGGCTATTGCACTTGCGACTTTTAATTTTATGCCGAAAATTAATTTACACCTTTTGGCCGCGTTTCAAAATGGGGAAATCGGCACCGTCGGCTCCTCCCGCCCTGCTGGAATCCGCCGTCTAGACGAGACGACGTAATGCGAAATTATCCAGCGGCCAAATTAAACGTTCATTTTGCTACTTCTAAGAGCTGTAATGAATGTTGTTAAGTGACACGTAAGAGTAGTTTGTCATTTCAGGGATGACCTTGAATGGCTATTTTGGTGTCCAGATGAGTTATTAAAAAGTGGTGTTCGAGAGGTTCAAGGTTGCCTATGGTTTACATAAACTTCAAGATTGACTTTTTGAATTTTGGCTGATTCAAAGCAAAAATTCTTGCAAATTTATCGGATTTAGAATGTACCAACATACCCACTTAATGGAAATGTCATTTTTTTTTCAAATGTTCTACTTTCTGCAAAATACGACATATTCAGGTTTGAAAATCGTAGTTTGGTGAGAAATTCAAGTATTACCGGATTCATTTTCTTGAAATTCACAAAAATTATTCCAGAATTCGTACCCCAACCAAAAATAATTGAAAATGAACTTGTTTGATTTCACATAAAAACACATTACTCCTGCTTCAATTATTCCAGTTCATCAAAATATTTTGTTACAAAATTGTTGATATAATTTATTACTGCCGACTAGAAAAAATCACTAGAAAACCACCGGAAAAAATGGCACCAACAAGCAGGAACTGATAAATTGAGGGTAAGATACAGTGAGGTTAGGTAAGGATAAATTAGGTTAAGTTACAAATAGGTTAACTCAAGTTACGTTAGATGAAGTTAAAGTTACTTTATCTTAGGCTTGTAAACATTTACAAAAATAGTCATTATGTCAACGACCGATATGGGCATCAAATACGTTTAAATAAACAGTAGTATCACAATACAAATAAAAAAATTCAATTTATTCTAATCTGGTACAATTTCTTGGCTACTGGTGTTATTTTTTACGGAACTGTAGTCCAATGCTCAAAAATAATAACTACACAAGTCGCTTAATGACTTTTAAAAATAGAAAATTAATTTTATCAGTTTTAACTTAGACTAGCCAAGGTGATCATTGAATTAGCATCTGTGCAATTACAACCAGGTTAAGTCAGGTATGGCTAAAGTCAGGTTAATAGAGGTTATGTGAAACAAAGTTAGGTTAGGTTAAATGATTTTTTCTATTTTATTCTCTGTATCATTTTTCTCAGGACTTTGTAGTTACCTACATTACATTTTAACATTTTCAAATCGAGTTGAAATTATGTATTTGTAAAAAATCGCAAGATGTTTTAAAAAATACCATTATCGACGAACTTCTGAAAATCTTACAAGTACTTCAACGACTGCCCCACAGGATGATACAAAATAAGTAAATTCTTATTGAGCAAATCACAATTCATCACTACATGAAAAAACCTGTTCTATTAGTAATTTGAAGCTGTTATTCTTAAAATAAATATTTATGGTGTGATATTTTTGCTTTTTTTTCCATTTACATTTTATTAATGACCTAGTGTTCCAGGCGGCGGCACTTTGACGGACCCATCTCGCATTAAATCCAAGGGGGAACATAACGACACATCACAGATTACAACATATTGTTCTCGTTGTAAGCAGATAATAGATAAATCATTCAAGAATAAAAGATCAGAAGACACACGATAAGCGAGGCGCCACATGCTTTTTCCACTCCGTTTATCTGACACGCACTTGACATTTTTATCTTCCTCGGATATTTTAAAAATTAGAAATGTTTGTAAATTAGCCGACATAAATCTATCCAACGATGTGTTTTTGTAATTAATTTGTTACGTTTTATTATGTGCCAATGTGTATTAAACATTTTAAAAGACAACATAAAAAGTCGGAAACACAAATTAGCCAGAGGAATTTCAAAATTGTAGGATTTTGTACGCCACTGAAATAATCTCTATATAACTTTTAAACTCAACAAGATGATTAAGGTAACTGCATCACTGGACATTAACAATCTTCTAATTTGTGTCTTTTTAAATTATATACATATATTAATAGACAAACCATTGGATTTTATTTTGTATACACGGCTAGTTTTGGTAAATTTTTGACCAGGGAAAGAGCTAACTGAATAAATTCTACACGAAATTACTCCAGTTTTATTTGCCCTGGAATACCAAGAAACTAAGAAAACCTCAAAGCCAACTTCGAACGAAATAAAATAGCCATTAATTCTACGCCACTGCCTTTTATCAGAATTACTGTTCAGTTATTAAAGATGTTCGCTCTAAGCAGAACGTAAAGCACCTCCTCCCATAATCATTCCCCCTTCCTCAAGATAGATAGGCCCCCTCCCACTTACTCTCCTTAGAATTAACTCAAACAAGAAATATTCAACGCAAGCATGAAGTAAAACAGTCATTTTAAGCCACCGAATTTACCCATTATTTTACTAATTTGATGCTTAGGAATGATTTCCCAGTGCAGAACCTTACTGAACGCTTGAAAGGGGGTAGTTCAAATGCTTCCTCCTCAAAATAATAACAGAACATTGTAAGGAAAACTTTAATTGGGGGTGAAATGGTTATTACGTTTAAACCGTTTTACCAAAATTAATATTTAAACACTGAAGTAGAATTTTTCGATGCAAACCCTTAATAGGCGTTTTGCCCCCTTCTAATTGCCCCTTTCCTTATCATTATTAATATTTCTCAACAGGAAACCTTATAGGCCGCCGTTGATTTGAAAGACCCCTCTCTCTCTCTCATAACTAAATGGCAAAATTAAAGAAATCTTGAATTGGGTTAAGACGCCTCACCCCCTGCTAAACCCCCAAATTAAAACCATTTAAAAGCCAAGAGTAATTTTTATCAATGTAAATTGATTATTAACAGAGGTTTACTGAAAGTAATATTCGGTAATCTAGGAATACTTTCCGAACGCAAAATTTTACAAGAACTAAAACAAGACGTTTCTGGAGCAAACTTCGATTGTAGTAGAGGTCGAACTGGTTAATCAGAACTGATATTTAGCCCCCACAGACTGATTTCTTACCCCGAAACTTTACGAGTCATCTTCTTTCTTCTATGTGCTACCTCAAAAAAAAATCAAAGAAATCATGGGTCGAGGGAAACAATAGTCATTAACTAGACGCCACTGCCTTTTACAAAAATAAATATTTCGAAACCAAAGAATAATTTCTAAATCTAATATCTTACGGGGTATTTCCCCCTTCTAAAAATGAACTACACTAAGAAAATTTCATACAGCAAGCTTGGATCAAGGTAAAATGGCCATTAATATTCTAATTTGGCGAATCCCCACGGCAATGGTTTTACGGTCGAAATGTTCGGCGAGTTTTGGTAGAAGGAGAAGTCGTAACATAATGGGTGTCTGCGGGTGGGGGGACAGGTGTGTTGATCGATCAACATGCACCTCGTGGCGCCGGCAGATGGACGCCTGGCGCCACGTGAGTGACGTCACGACCTGTGCGATGTTCCGCAACTTGCACCTGTCAATGACGGGCGTTCGTGCGCTAAATTATGTGCGTTTTTGTAAACCGACAGAGACGCCACTTCCGTTCCAAAATGTTTTATTTATCGCGTTTTTCGGCTCGGCTGTACCAAACCATTCCATTGGTACAGTTACTACGGATTTTTTGCGCTTTCAGGCATTTGTAATTTTACCCACCGTTTTAGACAAGATCGACTGAACTGAACTGACACGTTTGGGTCGTTATTTTTTGAGCGACCGTGGTAGTGGTCGCGGTACGAACCCAAAGGTTCAGGGTTCGAGTCCTTGTTGACCTGCACTGTCGTTATTTAAACACTGAATGACGCTAACAAGTAATTATGATAACGGTCTTTAATAAGTCGTTTTAAATAGCTTCTAATCCAATCGAACATGGTTTTCTATTTTTTTACACATTATAATCACTGTTTACGTTATTTTTTTGTTGATGTGTTAAGTGTTGAATGGGGCTAATAACCAAAACTGTTGATCCCGCCGTTCATGTAGATTTAATCGCATACATATAATTTTTCTTTTCTGTGTAAATAAAACCGTGTTTACTTTTACGATACACCCTTGGCGACAATCTTCGTATCTATTTTACTACATTAAAAGTTAGGTTACCTGGATACTGGATATGGTAAGATTTTCTTGCTAGCAAACACCATAACAAATGTGCTAGTCTTAGGAGATATCGATTTGGGGATATTTGTAATAATTCACACGTAAATATTACATAATTACAACATTTCTACAAAATTAATTGAGGAGTACCGTACTGATAGTGTTTCGTTTTTATAATATCTTAAACATATTTAAAATTGTAAGGACATCATTTCCAGCAGATTACTAACAGCCATCATATTTTTAGTAGGTATATTTTACATCCATAGCGTTTTCAGTATTTTTAAATTTAAAAATTTTGAATAACGTGAACATCTCCTAATCCACCTCGTCACTAATGATAGAATTCTAGAATAATGTGCAATTAGAAATATCTACAGCTTGCCGGATTTAACCTTGCTTTTGAGTGAACATTGCGCACTACCACCACTACCACGAAATTGATGGGGGAGGCCTGGAGATCATTTCATCGTGTGTTTGTAGCAGTCAACATCGCTGTACACTCCAGTGAAAAGGGCGTACAAGGGAGTTTAAATCTAAAATTAAAGCAGGGAAGCGTACCCGTGCCGAATGCTAATTGCCTATATACATTGTATTCGTCTCTGTTCCTCCTAGTGCCCATTCTTTCTCGCGCCGCGCAGCTCCCAGCGGCAAGGTTAAATCCGGCAAGCTGTAAGATATTGATAAATAAGAAACTATTAGAAATATAGCTATAATCCACTTCGTTAATCTAAATATATTTTAATTGTAAATTCTAATACGACAGTCGACATTTATAATTCTCATATATTAGTAATTTGTTTGGAACTAATAAAGGTATCTTTGAGAACATTTAAATATCCGAAATAAATATAATAATGGTGGACGCTACACCCGATGAAGGAGTTTTGTCTGCAAGGCGCATCCTGTTGTCGTGTGCCAAATTCATGATACGTGGTGATGTGGTGGGCATCACGCAATAAACAACTGCATTTTAACCTCGTGTTCATTCCAACGCAGGTACCCAATTATTTAAAGCGACTGGGTAAGCCGCTCGCCAGGCATCTAGCCGGAGATTTGAAATAAATCCCACAGATATTTTTAAAAATGTGCAAATAATAGAAGCAGTAGAAATTAAAAAAATATATTCCAGAGTTTACAATTTAATAACAAATATATTTCAGAGATATTTATTTGAAATCGCCAATTTATACATAGTTTGATTAAAATGAAAGCGATGTAAACTAAAAAGGCAGACGTCTTTTCATTAGCCTAGCTAGAACCATAGGCTAATAAAGCCTATGCTAGAACGTAAGATGCATACTAACGCGAGGCCAACATTACACATTAAGTACTTTCTTACTCGGGTTAAGGTAAATTTCTTTCAACTTTGCTATGTTCAAAATTGCCATTGTGTGACTACTGCAGCTTGTTTTCAGAAATACAGGATGTATTTAATTTGTAGGTATATACCATTTCGTTTACACAACCCAGAAAGCAAAATACGCACAGCAAAAACACGAACATTTCTAGACCACACGCAGTGCTATGCAAATTGCATTAAAACCCGTTCTAAAAGCATCTCGTCCACTCCATCGACAATCGGTCGATTTCTGTCTCCGATAAAACGCACAGGAACAGAGCAAATCTTTCATGAAATATTACGTCGTCAAAGAGTCCGTAAGATTCGCGACCCCAGATAGAACAACATTAGGAGTCGTCTGTGCAAGATACATCATTCTCACATCCTCAGCCCAGAGGCGCAAACAAAAGCGGAAAAATCCAAAATAATCAACAGAATGAATTTTCGAATACGGCCCTGTGGAGTGAAAATTTCAGACCTTGCATTTTAAATGTTTCATTGCACTCGCCGCAAAAACCGAAGTTAATTAACGGCCCTAGACGAATTAATTTACCCAGGTTATTGTTTGAAAATTTATTAATTTTAAGCGCGTGCTGCAAAAAAATTAAAAACCTGTTGTGTTAACTGGTCGTATTTGCGCATTTATATGTCTGCAAGAAGTATATATGACATAGTGCAGGGGCCCCGAGGCGCATTTCATTGAATTCCGTGAATGCTGCCACTTGTACATGTTGATTACGCCGGTGAAACCAGTTACCGGCATTACTTGATTATTTCAAACACGAATTTCTCGAAGTACTAATTTTATTCTTCTGTAATTTGATATTCGAGAGCTAAACGGATTCTAAAAATGTTGATATAGAAAGCCTGGCATAAATTCCATGTCCATTTAGTAATTCTCCGTATTATTTAACATAATGCAAGTAACTTGTATAATCTTGATCATTCATGCGGCAGCAGACTATTTCAAAGTCATTTTTGCGTTGCGTAACAAAGATGTTCAAACCAGGACAATGTTTACTATTAAATCAAATAATAACTTCTTCCCTCTGTAAAGTTGTAATGTAATCACTGTAAGGCAATATATGGTCATTTCCGTATCACATTGGCGCACTAAAACTGCCACGAAAGTAGCAGTGGTTTCGCCGAGGTATGAATACAAGAATAAAATCATTCAAAACTGTTCATACCAAGAAGTTCAGCTTCTTTAGGCAATGAAGTTTACACCAGGGTAGTGTAAATATCATACATATATCAAGTCATATCTTTGTTTGTTAAGGTAACCGCGTTCAAAGACAATAACGGTGATAGTGTTACGAAGTCCAGACTATCTATTCTAAAGCAATGTTCACGGTAAGGTAGAGAAATAGTTTAGGTTTAAGAACATCACCTTAAAAGATCGGGGCTTTTAAAATGCACGCCAAGGCACCGAACAACATTTTAGGAAAAGTATGTTCCAGGCAATAAAGTGCTGTCTAACTCAAGGCAAAGACGATTGTATTAGAAATAGATCAACAGCAGGGCAAACGTTTACACAAAACCAAGACTGTCTTAGTATCCCTTGACATTACGACAATGCAAAGAGTTTTAAGATAATAGGGAGCATTGAAAGGCAATAATGGATAGGTACTATTACATACATTAACACAAGGGTAAAAAGGGTGCCCCAATTATAATCATTTTAAAACAATATGGTAACTATAAAGCAAATACAGTACAAACTAACGTAACGCTGGTTTGTTTAAACCATAATGTAGATATGTGTAATACTAATATTAGAATCAAGAGAATCAATGCTCTTTGCCCGAAAAATCTGAAGGGTAATGATGCCCACGCTACTAGAACAAAACTGTTCTAAGGCAATTCTTTTTAAGCCAAGACTATGAGGAACAAAGTGATATCCATTGCCAATATTAGAACAAGTGCATGTTTCTACAAAGATAACTAATAATAAACAATTCTATGCGACGTCCTCTCTGTCAAGACAATACTGTCCACATAAACGTAGCAATATTAGTATTATAAAACAGATCGGTTTGTACCAAGGTAATGCCCTTTTGCCAAGGCAATGGAAGGCATCATGGAGGTAAGACTAGCAAATGTTAATATTAGAACAAAACGTGGATTGCTTCAAAGCAATGGTCTTTACCCCAAGACAGTAAAGAATATGTTATGAAAATGATATCCATTGTAGTATAGCAACGTTAATATTGTCTGTTTGTACAAAGATAACTAATAATAAACGATCTATGCGACGTCCTCTTTGTCAACACAATGCTGTCCACATAAACGTATCAATGTTAGTATTGTAAGAAAGATCGGTTTCTACCAAGGTAATGCCCTTTTTGCCAAGGCAATGGATGGCATTTTAGGGTAATCATGGCTGCAAGACTAGCAATGTTAATATTAGAACAAAACTTGGATTGTTTGAAAGCAATGGTCTTTACCCCAAGACAGTAAAGAGCGAGGTAAAGAGTATGTTATGAAAATGGTATCCATTGTAGTATAGCAACGTCAATATTGTCTGTTTCTACAAAAATAACTAATAATAAACGATTCTATGCGACGTCCTCTTTGTCAACACAATGCTGTCCACATAAACGTATCAATGTTAGTATTGTAAGAAAGATCGGTTTGTACCAAGCTAGTGCCCTTTTTGCCAAGGCAGTAGGTGTCAGTTTAGGGCAATCATGGCTGCAATACTAGCATAGCAATGTCATGTTCCAATTTATTTAATACCATAGATGTGAACATCACTATGTCCAGATTAGTGTTGGAATATTAATATCCTAACAAAGATCTGTTGGGATAAAAGAAATGCTTTTCATACCAAGACAATGAGGGTCGTTTAAGGGCTACGATGTCCATTCCTATGCAGCACTGTATACAATCAAGCGAGAACAAACGCACTAGCGTAGCAATTTTAACATTTGAACAAGGTGAGGTTTATACTAAGACAATATTGACTAACCTAAGGCAAGGTAGAAATATTAACGGCAAGATAGGAATAGGTTTCTATTGAGACAAGACAACAGTATACGCATCAACGTAATACTGTGTGTATTAAAACGCAGTGACCTATACTGATGCAGCTACGTGACCATTACAGAAAGGTTTTTACCGAGGTTAGGTTGATGAGGCCAAGGCAATGGTGAATATGCTGAACTAGTGGTGAACATGTTCATAACGAGATACCAACACCAGCACTAAAAAATCATTGGACTTATCCGTAACGAAATAAGATTATATTACACTAAAGATGAATTTCAAACTTCAATACTAAAAGATTTTTAATGGAAAATGCTTACTATTAAGCGTATACGTGAGCGTACAATAATTACATTATCAGTAATTTGATATTTTCATTTTAATTAGTGAATATAACGTTTTTAAAAATACTGCGAGAACATCCTTTATACCTTTTTTATCTATTATGTAGCAATTACATTTTCTTTTATGAGGCTAACCTTAACCTACGGCACATATAACGCGACGCTAGCAAAAATGTGGGCGTATTTGCAGCATTTACCTTATTTAATTTTTAATTAGAAACCTATAATTAATCATGATTTTCCATTATATATTGGTGTCATATTTCCTCACTTTCGTGCCATTACTAACTGAAGAAAATGTCATTTGCGTGTTCTTTGATAATAATTAATTTCATTATTAATATATATGGAAACAAACAGGTATTAATTGCACAAAAATGTTAAATATGCATTTACATACTGTAATTAATTGTATATTGTGTTTCCGTTTCCACGATTGCAATTGCCGATTCGCCTCTGTGTAGGTTCACCTAACAATATTCCGCGTTCGATAATGTTCGTATTGGTTACAAGTTTAAAAATGTATCCGCGGCGCCACAAAAAAAGACCGATTTGTTCGGAATAATGCGGCCAAATACTTAACTGTTTCGCTTTTCCCCAGCGGAATTTATTGGTACTTACTTTTTCTGAAAACGGGCGACATTTATAGAGTCATAAATTGGTATTAAATTATTTCACAGGCAGCTTTTTTTTTATTATATGTACATGTGTGTTAAATGTTGTCTTGTATTGGTTTACAAATTTAAACCGGGTGCTTACAGAAAAACCCGCGGAGTAACGGCATACCGATTTTTCTCTAATTACAAAACTTATTTATAAGCAGCTTCTTGCTCCAACTACGAGAAGCAGAGACGTTCTAGAAACTCATTATGTGCGTCTTGTTTTTACTTTAATCAGTTACAAATAGAAGCAGGAGATATCAAGATTAAAAACACCATCTCATGCATGGAGCAAAAGTGATACGTTTTTTCTCGTCTATCAGATAACTCGACGCGTACGGAGAGTTCACGTTGCACTGCACTTGAATTTTGATATCAGATTCGTATCGTTCTCATACTGTATGTGCTTGAAGCCTCAATAATTAAAGATGAGTATCAGGTTTAATTTATCAACAGTTATAGACCGTTTTTATTTTACTTAATGAAAACACATTGAGTAAACACCTTAAGAGTGTATGACCGCATTCTTGGCACGAAAAACAATTTTGAGTACTTTTGTTGTCATCCGCAATTTTTGATTTCAGGTCTAAAAACTTTATTACGGCCAAGAACACAAAATAAACTTCCATTTGACATTTTTTGCTTTAAGTAGAATTAATGCAAATTGAATTCCACAAAAAAATACTACAAAATACGCGATCTGTAGTTTCTGGGAACCACACACATTTGTCATTCCTGGAAGCTGTTGGCGGCTGCCAAATTAGTAGAGTCCGGGCACTTTGAAAGCGCTCGCCGAATAAATGGCCCTTTTTATTGCGGACTGCGTATAATTCGCAAATTACCGGATCGAATCGTTTGTTGAAAAAGAACTCTGTTCAAACTCTTAATTAAAAACCTCCACACAGCCTCCATTATGCCAGAATTAAACTTATTGCCGCTTCTCGAACCGCTACTTTAACTGTTCATTTTTCGCGTCAGATCCATTCTTGAAAGCGAACTTAATTCGCTTGGGCTCGAAGCTGCGAGTTTTGGACGCATTAGCTTGGGAATGATTAATGGGTGAAGGTTGTGGAAACTTGTTCTATTTCAATCCCTCGGAACGAAGTTTCACAATGGACAAAACCATACCAACCACACTTGAGAAAAACCTTTGATTGCTATCCAGATTGAAACTGTTTATTTTTTTGGGTCTAATTAATTAATAAAAGCGAATTTACGTGACTTAGATTAAGGATGAGAATTTTGGATAATCATAAATGGGTGAAACCTATGAAAAATTGTTTTACTTTATACTGGTATTGCAACATGAAATAGTTAGGTATTTACATTAAATTTTTGAAAGCGAACTTATATATATTGGCTATGAATTTGACTATTTGGGAAGACCAAAATGGTCAATGGACAGAGCTTGTGAAAATTTGTTCCATTTCAGTCCACAATGGAAAACATTACAGTCCAACAAACGGAAGAAAAAACCTTTCAAACACCATTCTAACCTTCAACTGTTTATTTTTTGTTTCAATACAAGCTTCATTCAATTAAGTTTGCAGAACTATGGACCTTTGTAGTAATAAACTGATTAATGGATGAAGATTATGGAAAGTTGTTCTGTATCAGTTCCTTTTTTTTTCACACCCTTGTGGCATTGAAGCCACTGGGGTTTATTGTACCTTGACTAAACTTAATCGAATTTAAACTATCTATATCTAAGAGAAAGGGCGGGGATGGCTCAGTGGTAGAGAGCCAAGCTTTGGATGTAATAGTCCAAACGCTTCCCGTTTCGAATCTCTCCAGGATCGAAAATTTTTCTAATTCCCTGGGTGGTCGGTCTGGGTCCCGGTCTCCATTTGCTATTCGGGATCAAATTATTGGCACTCCTCGAATTACGGTCGCATTAGAAGAGTAACAAGACCATAAACAAAAAACATCCACACACACCAGTGGGTTAAGCATGGTTACGCACCAACACGGTAACCCGCAGAGTCGGGCCCTGTTGTGCATTGCACAAATTAACTTAGCCTTGTCTCACACCGGTATCGCTGGGACCCGGTATCGAACCCACGCCCGAACGTCCCGAATATCTTTGTAAGCATAGCAGTTCCTTACGATGTTCACCCACATCCGAGAAGAACCTTTAAAACTAATCCTTCAGGAATACCTCTGCAGTAAAGGATCAGCGTAAAAGCTAGGTTAGTTTACCCTAATTTCAGGTTGAAGCGAATTTTAGAGGTTAAATTCAGCTTGAAACTATTTTCACAAAAACAGAAAACCTCGAAAAATCGCATCTGAATTATATTCTGCTTTTACAATGAAGATACGTTTTGTTTTTACTATTGTAATAATATTTCTTTAGAGGCGGCCGTGGACTAGCGCTCACTTGACTTCTACACTGATGGTCTGGGGTTCAATTCCCCGTACCGGTACATCAGATTTTTAACGGCCGTTCTCTTTCGCAAAATAATAGCAAATCAGCCAGGTATTCTGCTTCTCTGTAATGGAATGGAGCCGAAGTTAAGCTGTAGGTCCTCAATGTCTGTGGTACTTTAAAACACGCAACACAGGCATAGAAGAGACCACTACGTGCCGTAACAGACAAAACACTTCAAGAAGAAGACTAACATTTTGCTTGGCTCGGCCTTTAGGGAAGGATTTCATTCATTTTGACGCTGTGTGCACGTCCATTGGCGAAAAGCATTTTAAACGTGATAGAATTCCTTGTATCTTGCAGATTTCATTCTTAGTTGTGTTTGAATAGCGGCAGTTGTTTACTATACATACAGGAATATTAAACATTATGCAAAACTGAATGCCTGCGCATTAAACGAAGCCTACGCGGTGTATTCGAGTCCATTGCTTCGAAATGGGCAAAAACGAGGAATTTCCGCCTAGGTAATAAATAAGGTGCTTATAAATGTAAATAAAAAGCATCTTATAATGCGAATGCGTGCATGCCTTATAATGAGTTCACTAACTCGCAGAATTATAGACAAAAAGCGCCTCTCCGATCGCGCTCGCTGCGCTATTCTTGCTCGCATGGCAATGTAAATTATGTGACAGACGTAATTTATACGCGCTTTTGATTTATACCACTTTAATAGTAATGATCTTGCACAGTTCAAGCGAAATGGGATTATTTGTAAGAAGGTTAAATAAACCTCGGCGTCGAGATTTCTTAAGCGGCTCAAGGTTCAATATTCTTCGGCTCTGCTGGCCAGCCGCAATTAATTAGCAACAGTGGCTGAGAGGCTTAGAAGATTAAACAATGCCTTACATTTAATTATTAATTACGCTCGCTGCAAAAGTCAGAAAACACGTGTTCGCTACTCGTAGTAATTAATTTTAGGCATTCGGAGCAGATTATATAGTACACACTGAATTATGATGCGATCGAGCACACAAAAGATTGCAGATATCGAAAACCGGATTTCAATTATTTCAATCAGATGGTGCATATCAGAATGTGGAATCGATTTGGAGTATTTGTGGAATGCAACTGGCGATAAAAGCCAGTCTAAAAATTACAGGAGTAATTGACATTGCATGCAATATCATACGGCTTTTCTCCAGTAGCCTATTTACAAGATTTTTCCCACAACACACAATTTAAATGAACATTTTACAACCACACCGTTGTAAATCGTATGCGCGTATCCCTTTAAAACTCCAGTTTCAGTATAAGCTAAATGAAGACCGTTTATTATCGAGTTAGAACTTCCATGGAACAAATGCTAACTACTTCAGCATTACAACAACAAAGCTACTAGTAAAATATTATGTAATATGAACTGTGTAACTAGTGAAGATATTTTTCGTTGTCTTCTTCGGCAAACTTCAAAGAACCAAATTCTCCGAGTTGGGAATCGAATTGCTGTTGTGAATAAGCAAAAATCTTTTGATGTTGCTTATCGGTACAAAAACTAATCTGGCAAAAGATGGAAGCTTTCTATTTTTTGTTTTAATTTAAATTCAATGACATCCATGCAAGTGGTGACCTTTAGAACGAAAGTGATAACCTTATCGGGGCTTAAGCATCATTAATGAACTTCAAAACTATGTATTATTAATTAGATTTTTTGTGTGTTTTTTATGACATATTCCTATCAATTTCAGATTCTCCAAAAATGTAGGGCAATGAATCAGAGTCTTTTGGGGTACGAGAGGGGAAATGAATTAATTCCATTATCATCACTGTTCCGCATTCAAAAATATGTAATCAGTTATTGCGCAATAGAAAAGCTTCTCTCTAGTATTTATTGCAGATCCAACCTTAACAGTTAGGTAAGGTTATTGGATTTGCAAATCCCTAGACTATTCGTTCAATATGCTCATGAAGAAAAAACTCTAAGAAATTAGTATTTCTTTCAACGCATAACATCGGTTTAAATAGACGATAATCCAGATGTTAATTACTACAGCTTCAGGGGACTCGAGCTACCTTCTTTGATACCGCGAAATCAACAGTCTTAAACAAACTTCGGTTAATCATCTCCTAGAAGCTATAATTTGACCAAAAACCAACTCATAATCTAACCAAATCATCTAGTGGCAAAACTCTCAATTTGGTCCAAAGCTTGTTTACTCAATACTTATTGTAGGATATCCCAACGTTTATCGTGACTCTAAATCTAATCAACAATCTTTCGCAGTTATAAACAACACATCCAATTTTGCAACATCACTTTATTGCAAAAATTATATTTACAAGTTCGTTTCATGACGATCCTTTTGAATTCACTAATTTTGTCCAAGAAAACCTAACGATTTAGTTCACCTCTGATGTTTTGGGGTAATTTAGAGGAATAAGAGTTATTATAAGCCATAACCATATTCGTTGCACGTGAATTCCTTTTGGATTGTTCGTTTCCTACATTTCAAGATGATGAAATAACTAATATTTAACTGTGTTGATTAATTTGACTCCCATTTAGGTTGGTTTTTCTGTAAAATGTAGTAGACTTAGCTAATAGGTATAATAGTCATCCGCGTCCGTTGTTCCCCAAAACAAGGTCTTACAGTCAGTCCCTCTTGATTAACCCATTTCTGACACACTGGTGTAGTTCAAACAACTAACAGTCATAAGCTGTAACCATGCTCATGGTTCTCCAAAAAAAGGTCTTGGATCATCTTGTTTAATTCATTTGTAACATGTTGGGGCAGTTGAGGCAACTAATAATCTCCAACTATATCCCATTGCTCTTCAATAGTCTTCAAAGTTTTGTCTACCTTAAACGAACTCATTTCTAATATTGTGGAGTCATTGAGGTAACGAACAGAAAGATAGCCTTGTTCATTGCTCTTCGAAAGAATGCTGTAGCAGTTTTTTATTTCCACTTACGTTACCTTTCTGTAAAATTTAGGGATAGTGGACCCAGCTAATAATAATAAACGTTAACCACGTCCCAATAGAGGGTCTTAGTCAGTCAATCCCCCTTGGTTAGCTCATTTCTGAAATTTTGTGTAATTAAAACGTATAACAGTCGTAAGTTTTAACCATGTTCGTGGTTCTTCGAAAGAAGGTCCTGGGCCACCTTAGATTAGTCCATTTGGAGCATAATAATTGACGTTTCAAATGGCCAGAAACCGTAACCATTGTAGTTGGTGTTCGAAACGACGTATTTCGACACTTGTCCCATAAGAAGCGGCACGTTTTCCGAGCTACCGCTACTGCGGCGCGGCCTTGCTTTTTTATTATGCGAAGATAAGCTATAAATAATTGGGAAGGAATATAATAACAATAACAAGCGCGAGCAGTCGTAATGGTAATAGCGCGTGTGTATGCTTATGCGATGGGTGTGTGCCGGTAATATCGGGTGTCTGTCTGTTGTTGTGGTTGCACTGGCAATAGGAGATGTGGCCGGCCGCGACTTAAAAATAGACATTACGAGTTCAGAGCTGGCGCCAAGATTGCGAGCAATCGCGGACATTACGTCACACTCACACACACACACTCAAAACGCGGCACCGACAATCAGCCTTGTGTACTTCGGCGATAATGTGCCTCTTTCAAAACACGCGGTACACCTCGGAACTCGCCGGTTTACCTAAAACTTGAAAACGCCGCTATGCTGGCATTAGCGCGACCTCGCCGTGCCCGGCGCTGCCGTTTCTGCTTTATCTCCTCTCTTCCACCGTATATAGTAAATATTCTAAATTTACCAAAGTAAATAAATCACCACGCTCAACCTCGAAATTTTAATCTTTTACCAACAAACAGGTCTTTTATAGATTGAGAACAGCCCTGAGACCCCGGACGATTTAGGGGAACTTGGGCTGAAATGGTCTCGCCGAAGAGATGGTCGTGGATGCCTCGAAATGTAGGTCGTAGCACTTGGGAAGACGCAGGAACTTGTTGCTATGGTGGATAGGTATTATTAGCTAGAAGACTATCTTTCTAAAGTTTTTCAGCTTCACTGATTTATATTAGGTGATATTAGACTGCATGATACGAAACTGACGTAAATTCTATCTAGTTGTTGGTAGGTACAAAATACTACGTGGTTCTAGGGAAAATCAGTTAATTTCGCAATACCGATCAGACATTGAGTAACTGCTCTGCTCTCCAAATACGTCTATATAAAATGTCGAAAGAAGAACAGAGCAAGTTGATATGAAGACGATATACCAAATCAGGAGCAATGGGTTGAAAACGAACGGTAAGCGTATGAAAACAAGGAAATTAATCATAAGAATAGCGTAAAGGATGCCGGAGTGGATAAAAAGATATAGCATTAAAGATTTCGTTTTGAAAAAAAGGCGATGAAAACAATCAAGGGTGCAGGAAATACCAAATGGAAACGGGCGGCCATGAGTGGCTGAACAATATGATGACAACCAAGAAAAGAATACTGAGCGGAGAGTGTAGAAAGGTATAAGCAACAGATGAAACGGTTTGATTGAAGCAAACTATAAAGGCAGCGAAAATGATCAAAGGAGAAGAATGGAAGGGAAGGTTGTCCGAAGGGTTAGAAAACTGTACGCAAAATGACATAAAATCAAGGTAAACTTATAGGTTATTGGAAAAATTGAAAGAAAAAACAAGGATGACAATAAGGAGCCACAAGAAAATTAAGATGAAGAGTAGGGGAAAAAAGAATATTAATTACGATAAAGATATGACAGAGAGAAGGATGCTGAATAAAACCAATACAGCCAATTTTCCCAGAAATTAAGTTTTGAATGAGCAACATTTCTGCAGAATATTGATTAATGAATTAAACTGCAAATAATAGAATAATTAACAATTTCCAAAATCATGCGAGTTCATCAGAAATAAATTCCTACAATTCACAATGCTATTAAAATTTCTAATAAAAACTGGGAAGGTTAAACCGGCCAACATCCCTCGAATACTGATCAGACAATTTGCAGAATCGCTCTTCTGCGAACAAGCTCCGATAAATGCAAATTTCTCGCAAAGTACGCTCAACTGCAACAAAACTACATTTTTATTTCCAAGGCCCAGCGCAATCGACAGCATAAATTGAAATGCAAGTATGAAGTTTAGCATTGAATGAGTTCCAGCACGAGATGAGTTTCAGAATCGCATACGTTTAACATATCATTAACCAAATCGCCGATATGGTCGTTGCAAATCTAATCTTATCGAGGACAGGCGGGTATAGAAATGGAGAAAATGAACAATCGAATAAACATGTTATCGAACACGTAAGCATTTCATTATTGCTCAAAAACAGAAAACTAATTAAAGGAGAAATAAATGATAATGAAAATGCAGTCAAAGAGTGATACTCGTCAAAAATTACAAGCTAGGTATTCGAGGAAGAGAAACTGGAGGGTTCAGAATAGAATAGTAAGGAAAGATAACAGAAAGAAATTGGGAGCGAAATTCAACAAGAAGCGAGGTTATGATAAAATACTCATAATGATATTTCAAGAGAACTCTTGGGAAATAGTATGGCAAAACGCAAGAAAAAGCTTATCCGTTTGGTAAGAGGGAATGGTAGAAAAAGGAAGAGCTGAAAGCAGAAAGAAGGTAGCAGGGTGACGGAAGTACAGCAAAACAGGCTAAATAAAGAGGGGAAGTTAAGAAAGTTCCAAATGTAATTATAGCGGTAAGAATGCACATTATGGAAGTGTCAAAAAAAACTAAGATAATTAGAGGAATACAAGAAAAACACTGAGAAAACAAAAGAGGGAACACAAGATATGGGGAGCAATGAGGACAATGAAAACAGCGTTTTAAACATTAACAGAAATGATAACAAGAAATTTCGAATATGAAAAAAGTTGGGAGAAGATCGGAAAAGGAAAACGGAGAAAAGGCCGAGAAATTAAATTAGTACACGTGAGAAAATAAAGAGCATAGAAGTGGCACAGAACGGCGAGATACCAATAAGAGATGAAAGGAATTATAAGAAATAGGAAGAAATAAATATTGGAAGATGGGTATAATTGGGAAGAAAGAGGTTTAAAAGTTGAAAAAGCAAGTGCAGGTGATCAAAGAAGGAAGATGGTGTAAGTAATTACGGAAAAAAGATGAAAAAAGTATAGAAATTATAGGAAGACCACGTTCAATTGAACTTGCAAAAAAGGAGAAGGAAACAAAATGGAAAGACACTAGAAACAAGGACATTAAGAGTATACAAAAAAAAACAGAGATCTGCTCAAAAACAATATGCAGCACCTCAGGGAAGACAAGTTAAAGAAGAGTAGCAGTAATGAAAAAAGGCAGAAACAACCGCGAAGGAAAAAAAGTAAGTAGGGAAAAGGTATAGGAGGCTGAGAAGATTAGCGAAGCTGAGATAGTATAGGATAAGAAGAAAACATCGTCCACTTTTGAAACAGGAAGGGAAATATAAAATATGAAAAGGGATAATGAGAGAAGATAATAAACGCCTAAGGGGATTAAAATAGATCCAGGAATATTCATGATCTTTTCGAGTAAAGATATCAACAGCTTGGTTTACTACGAAATTCCGATCGGAAATATCTTGCATAACTCGGTGATTTATCTAAAAACCGAATTTTATTTTTAACACTGGCGTAAGCAGAAAAATAATCCGCATTCAAGTTCACAATCCACGTAAATTTCGACCTATTTTGAACTTGCCTGACCCAAGATTTGCTCTTCTCCGTGTCGTATTTGCTTTAAAATTATGGTCGTCCGAAGGATCGAGAACAATCCGTAATCGATAACATCGCCAACCTTGGCCGCATTTTCGTGATTTTTTGAATTAAACATAATCGCTCGGCGGGCACCGAAATTCCGTCAAGCATTTATCGTTTTGCACAAACAGAAGCGATTTTTAATTCAGTTCGCGGTCTAGCAATCCGAAGTGACGGGCCATGGCGCCAGTGTTGTGACTGGACCGATCTCAATGACCTAACGACTAAATTTATCCATAGCCCCGCGCAATTCACACGCCTTATTTATTGGCCAAGAAAACGATCGGATTTTTAACAATTTTCACATCCACTTGGCGCCACCCAAAGACGCCTGGTGCGGCGAGTCGTGAGCTAATTTAAATGTCAGTTCCGTGGTCACGTTTAGGAAAATCGTAAAATGTTCGCGGACGTTTCGACATTTTAACGCGGATATTTGGGGAACTTTGCGGATATTTACAAGGCTTTCTGACAAAACCCTAGAAAAATTACAAATACGTTGCGCAAGCATTCCTAAGAGTTTCAACTTACCCTAATCATACGTTACTTAATAGAGTAAAATGACCCAGATGTTTACCTGAAACAAAAGAAACATAACTTAACAAATATACTTTTAATATTAAAAAATACAATAATAATATTAATAATTAACAAAATAGGTCCTCTTAACTTTTCCATACCTTAAACAATCTCTGCCTATTTAAAGCAGTACATTCGGGTCAACGTTGTAAACTTCCATAAGAGCACAATAATCATACGTTATGAAAACATGAGAATATGCACCTACATTTTAACATTTTTATGATCAAAATATCCTGATAGTAGACATACCTGCTAAGAAAGAAGCGTACCCAAGTGCAGTTTAAATGAAGAAAAACAGGCTTATTCGACAATATTATATGTTCACGTATGAACTTCAAGTATTACTTGCGGTCCATACTACTTCCATTAAAAGTGTTATTAATTTTTCAGGATTAAAGCACGGCATTTTCATAGGCCTTCAAGCTGTCAAAATTCTGAAGATACATTTTAGAAAAAAATATTTTTGTAATTTCAATGTACAATAATTACTCTATTTTCAAATATTTTTTGACATTGTGTTTCTATTTTTTTTGTAATAGTTTTCATCCAAGTACATATTCAATACAATTGGCACAGTCGATTTAAGTAATCGTAAGATTTTGACCCATTACGATCAACTATCAGTTATGAACGGTTATCGGTCTTAAACTGTTATACAAAATTGTAACTATTAGTTTGACCGGCAAATATCGATTACTACCGAATATCAATCCCGCCAGGAATCAATAAAACCTTTTATTATAGTAAACCACAATATCATGATTTTTTTATCATTGCGATCGACAATCAGTTATAACCGATAATCTGTCATAACTGGTATTAGGTCATGAACGCTAATCGATTGCGCTGGAAAAAAAAGCAGAGGTTTCAATAGCCGGTTATTACAAATAATCGATAGGTAGTTTATTATAACCGGTTACCCGATTTTTGCATCCTGAAAACCACAGCTTTCCCCAGAACTTCAGCTGAATTAACAATTTTTTAGTATACTTGCATTTAATGTCAGGATTTGTAAAACATCACAGTGACCTTAATTTTCTAGTTACAAAATGGGCAAAAATCCACTGATTTCTGATTAAAGAACTCTATGACACCCGTTTATAATTTCTATTACTTTTTCGAAAAAAAAATTATTAAACATCTAGACCATTTCTTTTTTTTTCTTATTCATTCATACTACCGTCCCCCTGGAAACCGCTTTCGCATTACTTCAGGGAGGTGCGGGCGTCCCTTACACACTAAACATTCATGCAACATGCACTCTAAACTTAACTAAGCGAAATGCGGTCGTCCCAGTCGGGATTCGATACCTCGACTGATCATACCGAGTTTCGCATAACCTCAAGTGGCAGTGCGTATCCGCACTACTCCACCGAGGCCCCCTCTAAACATCTAGCCTTGGATTTTGTCTAAAAACTCTTAAGTATCTCTTCATATTTCAAATTTAATCAAAATCGGACAGCTAGTCAGGAAGACATCGACGGTTTTTTGGATTGCGTCCTTAAAATAATAAAATCAATTTTTTATGAGGCAATCAATACTAGGGGAAAAACAAAAAACTTGGCCAATCAAAAAGTTTTCGCAAACATAATAAGAAAATCTCATCCAATTCTAATTACTTGATGAAATTATGTGTAAAAAGTCATTACGTTGCACTATCAAGAGACTGATTAAACGCAATCACCTGTCCCCACATACCTCAATTAGCAAAATACGTGCGATAGCTAAGATTGGTTGCTTCACATAATTGGAAGGCTGTGCATCATAATCGTTTGGCAATATTCTCGACTTCACAAAAACTTCGCGGCGGAACTTTCAATTCGGATGAAACCCTTACGACCGGGCTGATAGATGACCGAACTATAGTTGGGAACGACTTTCGGATCTTCCCCGCGAGTTTTTCGTTTGTCCCAACACTATCAACCACTTGTTGCGCGCTAACGATCAACTTTGGTTCAACGGTTGGAGACTGGGTTAGAAAAGACTAATGGGGGCAAATTTTAGGGTTATTAAGTGGTTAATGATCGTTTTGGTGTGTGAATGCAAACAACGCTGTGTTTACAATTATCGATTTTAGTTATGTTTGGAAAGAGTCTTTCAAGGGTTCTAGTGATACGGAAATATAGCAAGTCTGGTATTGTTTTGCAACTCTGATGGCCTTTTTGGGTTTGGCGTAAGTACCTTGCTATTAGTATAATAATTTATTGTATAATTGTAGCGTCAGTGTACAAAATGTATTAATAAGTAATATTTGAAAAAAGTCAGTTACAGAAAGCTATTAATCAGAGGACGTAAATCTTAGCTTTGTTCACATAATGGTTATATTCTTTTTTATATCATCAGTTGAATTATCATAAAAATTAAAGTGTTTGTCCTAATTTGCTTTCAATTGCAATAATTATAAGCATTCTCATCAATGTATCATAACAAACCAATAAGGATTACTTTTCTTGAAATACTCCAATCTTATACATTTCTCGATGTTAAAATCAAAAATAAGACGAACAGAACTTAGGGGAGAAACATCAACTTAACTATGATTTCTATAACAATTAAAAAATATAGGAAATTTGAGAATTTTACGGTCTGTTAATCAAAATTCACAATTAAAAAGAAAGTATGATGGTTGGAGCACTGGTCTCTGGTCCGGAAGATCGGGAATCAAATCCCCAACTCGATCCCTGGCAGACAGGCTGCCTAGGCGCTTTAAATAATTGGGTACGAATGAACAAGGGGTAATAAAGCGGTTGTCCAATGCTTAATGCCCACCACAACACACATATCATGAATTTGGCTCGAGACAACCGGGTGCGAGAGCTCCTACTTTCCGTCTTACAGGCCAAACTACTTCAAGGGGCGTAGGGTCCTGCGATTATTATTATTTAATAATTTAATGGTTAGGTCAGGATTTCAATTTGTTAGACGCTCTTCTTAAGTAAGTTTTCAAATAAACTGCTCTAAATTTAGATTTTTGGTTTTCTGCCCATAAATATGCTAAACAATACCAAATATCAGCTCAAACGCCGGGTAAAATATTTACTAATACTAACTAAATTGACGAAATTCGGTAAAACAACCTAACTATTTGATTTTGCGAATGCATTCGCAAACATTCATAATCTTACGTTATACAAGGCGAAAACATTTCCTATAAGGTCTTGTTTTATCTTCAAAAAGCAATCAATGACGGCCCTACTCGTCATTTTCGAATTCCATAGAACCTTCCGAATTCGTTCTTAATGGAGGATTTGATGGGGGGGCTCATTTCTAAAAATACGTTCTATATGCACCTCATTAACTAAGGTCAACTTCCTCGAGGGTTCCTTTAAACATATTTGCCCATACAATTGTTTACTAAATTAATGCCCGTTGATAGCACCAAATCACAACTAAAAATAGCACTAAATGATAACGGGGCTATAAAATATAGGATTTCGAATAAAAATAAGACGGAACTGGTTGCGTTATAATTATTATTAAACATTATGATTTCGGTTGAGTCAGCGCGCTAAAATAAGCAGCAAACGCGGCAGTGGTTGCACTTTATTGCATGTTGCGACAACCACCTCGTATTGCATAAAGAACAAACACAATAGTGCAATTTTTAGCATTTCCTCCGTGTTTGTGCGGCCGCGGCGATAAAAAAATACACACGGTGGGTTTTGGCGCCGGGCGCCACTACATTAGCGCTTATCGCGCGACCCGCGAAGGCCGCGGAAGGCCGTCGGAAGGACAAGTCGTGGCGCTGGTGACGACGCCGTCACCGTGCGGTTGGCGCACCTCGGGCTTAGGCTCGCCCTGCCCACGTACCGTGCGCTAATCAGCATGCAGTGATAATGCAGACAACGTTTATTGTCTCCTTGTTATTTTCATAAACATCACGCTTTGAATTTATTCCCGCTCGTAGGTGTCACTCCCTCGAACGCTTCGTGAAAACAAACGTGTGGAAGAACTCGCCTTGAAAAAACATAACCTACAGCTAAAACTAGGGCTTCATGTATAAAAATATTCAACATTGTTTGAACGATACTACAATTCTTAGCTCATAATGGAAATCGTAGGTTCAAATATTTACTATGGTATTCGTATTTCCAAAACTGTGTTCGTAATCTAGGATAACAGTTTAGTTGGTAGGGGAGTGGGAATTGTTGCAACCTCACAACATTAATCTATCTTTATCACGGCTAGATATTCGGTATCTTGCTACATTCAAATATGTATGCGGTGTACTCTTTAAATGAATAGGTACACGAACATTTTGAAAGCAAAGCAGGAAGTACTACATTAGCATGGTACCTTGTACGTACCATGGTTATAGCGGCTTAGGTATACCCCGTAGAGTTCCACGCAGGCCTCAAATATTCACGAGTTCTCAACCTTCACACTACACAGTATTTGCACTGGCAACACTACTACATCATCAGACACAAAAGTATTATCTACATCCTCATAACAACACTACAACGCATACCAGTAACTCATCTACACCACCTTACAAGTAGCAAATACCTAACTAAATAATAATTCACCACCACATTCAATAATTACGTACCACAGCTTCGGTATTGTTATGTAATGCCATACTCTGGCTTAGTGACCGACTGCCAGCATATGTTACATAACAGAACCCCTTTAACACAACTCTTAGATTTTGAGGTGTTCAACCATAATTTATAACACAAGCCAACTAATATTTAAACTACAGTTCGTAGAAAAACTTTAATTAGAAAATGAGGATGTTGTACTAAAAGCATAAAAATACAGTTGCTACAGTAACTCGAAAGGCAAAAATTGGTTTAGCAACCTCCTAACACAGACATCTAGATAATTAAAAAAAAATTAAAACTGTTGTATAATTAATTAAGAGCAAGGGAATCAACAAAATACATACACAGTCATATTTACAGTCTAGCAAATTAGAAGAATAGTTTTTTATGATCGCAGGTTATTAAATGTTGTGAGGACGATCAAAGAATATTTATAAGTCGCAGATTCTTCAATAATCCCAAAAATGGTTTATATGTCAGAATAGTTTTTGATTGGTGGATGCAATTATTCGTACATCTTCGGGAAATAGCGGCAATAAGTCCAAAATAGTATGATTTAACTCGAACTCTAAGAAACAGTTCCCTACGATCGTATTTGTATTACCATTCCAATACCATTCTCAATACTGACATGCCCAAACAGAATATCTATCCGAAATTAGTACAATAAACACTAAATCGGAAAATTTGTATTCTGCAACACAATAAATGATTGAAGCAAACGATGCTGACGACCTTTTACATCTAATATTGAAGTTCACTATTCAACAACTTGAATCTAAAATCCAAACAGAGGTATCGGATGTGTAAATGTCCAAACAATTTACAAGACTTATGGAAAAACGTTAAATCGAAGGAAGCCATAAAATGGCATTAAGAGTAATTTAAATACTGCTTAATTCAATTATCCAATCCACAGTTGATTAAAACATCGCATTGTTTCGACAAATACACAAATATTGGATGTTCGAAAGAATGTCTGCATTTTTGTGAAGTTCTTGGGGATCGCGAGGTTTTCGTGGACGTATTTGGGCTTCTATGGGGACTATGTTCTACTACAATTTAGGATGTTGTGGGGATTTATAAATTCATGTTTTATAGTACAATTATCCACTGCCTTCTATTCAAAGCGAGCAGGATTATTCTTGATCCTCTCAATTCTGTCCTCATGCCATTTGACTTATTACCAGTATCTTCATTTTCTGTATGGTGCTACATTATTCAATAGATAAAAGGGGATATTTGTAAACTTGTAGCTCAGGTCAATTCTTAAGCTAACGGCTTGGGATAGTATTTGTAACGTGGAGACTCCGTAGGGACCCTAAAATGTAGTATTTTTAAAATCAAAAGTGCGATTTAGGTGTTACCAAAGTGTAACACTACAATCATAAATGGCATATTAAGTCCAAAATTACTAAGAACTCAAAAATATTAATTAACCAAATCTTAAATGTATACATGGTAATTCCTTTTAAGTGGTATTTCTGTAAGGAATACATATTCTTAAATCTAATGTCTGTATCTTCAAGCCAATGGTCTTTATTGGCTTAAAACCCCGATCAAAATGGTAGCTGTGGGCTAAATATCGTCTAGGTAATTATGAAAGTTTAAAGATAAAATAATCCTAATATATCTATGGCACGTTTTTTGGACCTTCGACAGTCCAAACTGGGAAAATAGTTTACTAACTAAAAAATTCAAAATTGTCGTCCAATCATTTGTAAATGCAAAAATGGAATTTGAACGATTTCTTATGAAAAACCTACTGCGGCAATTTACAATTAAAAAACACCCATATTTAACAAGTAGATGCCTTACCTACGCCGCATTCAATACCATTTATTTTCAGGTACCAGAAGCTTCTACCTAAACTAATCTAAATATGGACAAAGGCAATTACGCAGATCAATATTACACTCTAAAGCAATTTTATACGAGTACACATTCCAAATAATTCTTTGGTTATCGTAAACAAATACAAAGGGCCTTATTTCATCGCTAAATTTTCCCAAATTCCGTCCTGACAGGCCTATTCTTAAATTATTAATGATAGACGGTGTAGCGAAAACACTATCAAACTGTCTGCCAAGTGGTCTGTAAAACTCAGCCTTTTGCTTTCACTTTTAACACCGAGGTAAACTGTAATGGCGTCGTCTATCATTGCCAGACATTAAAATCCCGTTAAGGTTCGATTTTAATGCGTCTAAGTTTAATCAGATTGTTATGGATTATGCAGATAGAGGTAAACAGAAGTAAATACTTGTCAATAGGCTTATGGTTGCCCTAATCCGATTAGAATGATAAATAAGAAAAAGCTTGGCGTGGTATGGCACTTTCAAGGATTTTGTTGTTGATTAGTCGTTACAAGGAAAGACCTTAAGATATGCAAATTCTTGCGAATGAAAATAAAATTACATACAATGATTTCCTCCCGGAAAAATTTGGTCTAACATAGAAAGTAACAAAAAAATAATAACATTTTTATGAAGAAAATTTTGAGAGCCGGTCCTGCCCAGGAGCCGATCTGACGCGCCAGTGACGAAGCGGGGCCGTTTTTAACATTTTATGCACGTGTCGATATTCAACTCGGCACCACGTTAACTAAATTTGTTGGTTATTGTTGCCGCCTATGTGGTACATTATCAGACGAAGTAAATGTCTGATGGCGGGCGCCAGGGCGACAGCAGCGGCCGACTGTCGCGCACCTGCCTCGGGAAAAGGGGCCCCGGGGCCCCTTTGTCTTCATATACGCACCGTCGAATACACAGTGCGGGAGCGCAACGGTCACGCATCAAAAACGAGCCAATTATGTCAGGCAGCTAGATTTACAATCGAGATGTCTCTTTTGCCGGAATAGTAACTAGAGTGAATGTCAATATCACCGAATTAATGTTCAATTAATTAAAAAATAATTCTACCATCAAAATTATATTCAGTGAGAACGTATTATAGCAAAGCTAATTTTACATTTGTGGATACCGCAGGACTGGAACATCGTTCAAATAACTTATATGTTGGTATTCAATAACTGTTAGGCGCAGCGATAATCGAAAAATTGTTTACTAATACATTCAAGATTTTTGAAAGCTATTCGTAAAAAACGAAGGGCGGATAAGAAATATAAGGCGCACAATAAATAGAATTGAAGAAAAACGGGTTGAACAAACAATAATAACGGACAAAGGGGTAAATATAACGATTAATAAAAATAGTAAACAGAACTAAAGAAACGAGCAAAGCTTCGGTTAAAACACGATGAAAACTTGCAAAAGACAGAAACCCGAAAACTGAAAGAGAAAAAATGGGACAACGTTGAAGAAGAACTCTAAATGAATCACGGAATGAAACAGTAAACAAGATACAAAGGAAAAATGGAATAATGTCTATGAAGAAGCATAAGAGAAGAAAGAACAGTAAGAGAAACCGGGTGGGAATGGCGGAGGAAATGCAAAAACGGACTAATTCGAAGAGGAAGTTAAGAAAGGAGCAAAATACTGAACGATATTAGAAAAAAAAAACGTATAGCTAGAAAAGGATGATTACAAATAAAGAATTAAAATTTGATAATACAATATAAAGGAAAAGACGAAACACCGAATGAAGTTGTGAAAAAGAAAAGGCAAGAATACTATGAAGAAATAGGATTACATCAAAGGACATGTAAATACATACTTATAGAAAAAGACAAAGGAAGAACAAAAAAGGGACGAATAATAAAAGCATGAAGTAGGAACGCAAATATGTCAGGGAAATAACGTGGATATGAAAAAATTCAAGGAGAAATCTACCAGTTTGTTAAAAATCGACAAAAGCCATACGCGGCAAAATAGATAATGCAAAATGAAAAGAGCAATGCGAGCATAACATTACACCTAACGAACAAGAAGCAGAAGAAAGAATGTTGAAGGTGAAGGCAATGAAGGAACGTATGCACATAAAATTAGTTATCCAACAATAACAGAACTACAATATAGAAGCGGGTATTAGAAAAAGAGAAACTAAAGGAAAAATATATATAAGAAAAAGTAAAAAAAGGTTAATGAAATGCAATAGCAACACGGTAAATTGAGGAATGAGAAGATAATTCAAAATGGATAAAAATAAGGATTTGGGGGAGGGGGGCAGATAAATAAAGCAACATTTCGAGAGAAGGTGCAGCTAATGAGGTCCGGGAAGTGAATTTAGAAGACGGGAAAGGGGAAATCAACATGATATCGTGAAAAGGCGGATGAAATGAAGGGACAGGTGAAAGACACGCTGAGGGGATGAGCAAAATAGGAAACATTTGCTTAACATCAATTGGTAAGTGTAATTACGAACACAGCGCGCTGCATATATTAAGGAATTTATAACCAGCAAGTTTAAATTGGCAGTAAATGAAACAAATCAAATAAGCGCGACATTTTACAGCTCATTTAAAAAAAAATTGGCGTTGCAGAACGTTTGAGCGTAATTATTTTCAAAGGGCAAAACCTTTCTTGTTATGCTAGTACTGCCACCATCTCAAACCACAATGCACTAGTCACGTGCTGTTCGGGAATTTATGATGGCCCTATATTAGAGTCCTTCTTTGTAAAGTTTTCGTCGTACACGACAGGCACATGAATTGGAAAGCAATGTTTAGGGTCCAACTACATTAAGAAATTGGGGTTGGGGGGGGGGATCAGTCAAACGCCTATCCCTCATCCTTAACAACAACTGAAATACAGTTGAAATGAAATTGTAAAAGGGCTACGAAATTACTAATCAAAATTTGTATTCTGAAAAATATGGGAAGAAAAATAATTGAACCTGGACTATTTAAGATGAAGAAACCTGGCAAATTACACTGAAATAAATAACCGAAAGAACAAAACACGATATCACATCAAGTTCGCAATTTATGCCGCTACCATCAACGTAGGTAGCAATGTTTATTTGAGCGTTCTGTTAAATTGGTCATTAAAAAGTCGCAAAGGAAATAAAAAAAAGAAAGAGAACAAACAAACGACGTGGAGGGCACGGGAGTGTTAAGTATCAAGTTTACCGTCATGTATACAACGAGGCGTCAGAATTTTAAGCGCCAGGCGCCAGTTGTTTTCGTGAAGACAATACGTTCCATAAATGTTTATTTTTAACCGTCATCGCGGCGGCCATGAGTTTATATGTCTATTTTGGCGCCAATTATAGCGCGTATATGCACATACTCACGTATTGAATATGTAAAAAGCCTTGAAGGTTTCCTTCGATCTCCTGCATTGTTGGCGTTCCGATAGGTATGCAGGAGAGGAAATTTTGTCTCTCAACAAAACACTGCGGCTGCGGCGTTCATTGATAAACACAGGTTTATGCTGTGAAAGTTTGTATTTATGGGATGTTGATCGCTTTTTTTATTGTATGCATAACCATAAAATGGGAACTTTGATAGGAGGGCACTTGTGTAAACGTAGAGTAAAAAAAAGAGAAAAGAAATGTCAAAGTTTGGAAGATATCGTAACGTACCCATTTTATTTTTAAAAATAGTGTTCTGTTGCAGTTGCTATGAAAATTGGTTGATTTCAATACATGAAATTTCAAAAAATATATATTTTTATTTTTTATTAATTCTAACTTTCTAATATTTGATGTGAAGTATTGTAATGAAGTAACGTTCCGGCTTGATACTAAAAACCTTCTCTGGAATTTCTGTCGTTCGGATTCGACGTTAAACTATAGGTCCCCCGTGTTTCTATCTTAGCACTGAGGAGAAACACGTGGCAGATACGAGGCCGATGCCCAGCAGTGGGACGAAAAGGCTGTCAATGATGATGATGATGATGATTGTAGTTAACTGCAGGAGTACTGAAGGAAGCATTATATGCGATGTGTCCTAAGTAAAATAGTCCGCCCTGAATTACTTTGTAAATAATCAAATCTGAAAAAAATCGACAAGCCAGATCAACTACAGTTTGAAGAGGGGGACATCTTTTACCATGTACATTATCTACCCTACTTTACCCCCTAGCCCCCACCTCCTCAACCCCAAAATTTTTAATTAAAACCCCTTTGCCATATGTATATTAAAATTGGCTTTATATAATATCTCTTAATTTCTCAATTTTAAGCATCAGATTATTGATAAGTTAATCTTAACTTAAGTCATTTGTAGGATATCAAAATTCCTTATAAAAATAAGTTTAAATCACTTGCACCTTTTGCAACTTTATTAGTTATGAATTGATGTGTATATTTATTAGATTATGTTTGGTAAACTTGTTTGGCACCAAAATCCTTAATATATTCGAAGTAAAGCTAATAAGCACCGATTTCATGACGTGGAAACTTAACTACCAAAAAATATGCTTCTTCTCAATTTTGAATGGTATTTGGTGGCACTGTTGTATTTAAATCAATCTACAATGCACACGATGTGCACATAAATAAGGCATAATATTTCATTCTTCAAAAATTGGGGTGCACATAGTACGGGTAAGGGACAATCCGTCGTGGCCAGGTTGCCGTAACAGATTCACCCCGGCCGAGCCAACCGCCAACCAGCTCGCCGCGGATCGACTCGTCGCGAAAGTCTGCAGTTTGAACAGCGAAATAAAATAACACCACCAAAATTTTACACTAGCGTCTCTAGAAGTTTTATCGTACACAAACAAAACCGTCGCAGTAATACTTTTTTCACGCTGTCCCAATATTTTTGCCTTCTATTTCTAAGCAAACTTAACCGTTCGAAAAATGGGGTGCAGCTAAATCATAGATTTAACTTTGCGTCCAGTTAGTGGGGGTAGAACTAATGAACAATAATAATTTCAATGAATTTAAGGCAGGTAAATTTCGTGACTAGTCGAATCGTGGCGAGCCGGTCCGCGGCGAGTCGGCCCGTGGCGAGCTGGACTTTGCGACAAGTCGGCCACGGCAAGTTATACCCGACCGACATAATACGTACCTATCAATAGTTCGGCTACCCATTATATAATTCTAAATTTACTTGCATATAACAAACGCATGGCTTTTGAGGTTTGGAAGTTCATATTTTATAAAAATATTCCAAAGAATATTTCTAGTCCTACCGTGATTTGTTTTTCGTTTTAAAAAAATTGGATAAAACTGCACAGAAAGTAAAGATAATTAAAGTGCATGCACAAAATATCGTAACATTAAAAGCATTTGTTACTCTAATTGCCCTTAACAACAATTTATATACAACATACAACTTTCGCTTGTGGATGGAGAATAGGAAAGAGAAAGTTTTAAAATTGAAAAAAAACCAAACCTAAATATTAATCGCCTCGTACATTTTAAAAATTTCTCGTAGAAAAACTTTAAAATATTAAAACTATGTTTTTTTAAATTTACAATGAAAAAGAATTTGCAAAATGCCGCTCTTTTTTGTAAACATTATGTACAGCGTTTCGCAGTTTCTGAGAAAGAAGAAAAAGTCCGCAAACACAGACAGCATTTTGAAGTTCGTGGGAAAACGGAAGGTCCCATCATTTTGCACACACCCTGTGCATGACAGGCTGTTTATCCAGCCCTGTCCTGACAAGGTTGTAAAACTTGATCGGCGCGATAAGAGACTACTTTTCTGCATTTAATTTATTTACCGGCAAACCGAGACGACAACAATACCCGGTGGTTATGTAACCCCACCATCCTGGTAAACAAAATTCCACCGCAAAAAACGAAACGATATGGTTCAGAATCAATATTTGACGGTACAAATCAGGTATGGGACGGAGTGCAAGCATGGCAGGAGCCAGACGTCGGCATGTGCCACTGAAGTGGCGCCACGTGCGATAAGGATGCAGATACGGCCCTCTTTGTTCGCGACAAGGACGCGTAAAGCACCAGGTGTCAAAGAAAGGACAAGCGGGAAATATTTCATTCCTAGCTTTTAAAGTGGCGCGCTGCAATTTCAACACTTTCCGGATGCGCTTCGGATTGGAATCGCCGTTTTTTTCCTTTGGGATTTTCTCTTGAAATAATTTCAAGGCTAACTTTAAACAATTGCTGGGAATGTGTGATCAATTTTAAAACCATTTCGGGGAATGTTCGTAATGACTAGAGAAAAGTTCAATCGGGCAGATGACAGCGTAAATGCGGGGGACTTCCTGGTTAAATTAGGATTTTAATGATTTTCCAAAAATATATATCAGCTGTATTATATAAAATATGATTACATTTCCATGTTCTACCTTCAATTTTTCGTACACTGCACCACATCCCGAATACACAATCATACAACGAGGAAAATTAATACCTTTTAAACGTTTGTAGGAGGGTCTTTTTCGCATCGGGACTAGCGGTGGGAATTTTTTACAAAATAAATATAATAAATAGGGTCTCGAAATAGGTTATGTGTGTACTCATCAAGACTAAATTCTTGGGAGCTCAGGAATTGACCGCTTCAGACATTTACACGGTGCACTCATAAAGTAAACACACAAACAGTCACAACCCTATTTTAGCACACACCAGCAAAGCATGGAATACACAAGCAGTAATTCATTACCTACTACATTAGCATTGCAACTTCTACATTTCTACTTACAGGGGGTCGGGTGTCCCCCCATAGTAGCTCACCTTTGACACCATTACAGGACCCTCTCTAGTTGTTCTCGTTCAGGGCGGCATGTTCTTGACAGGGTCGTCTTTAGTAGATCTTGACTGGTGTACCTAACCTGTAACGGGTACCGGGCAACCGAACGTTACCACAGGATGGATTCCCCCATGCCATTGTGACCCCCAAACGACCTCCGCCAGCTGCCGTACGTGCCTCACAAGGAAAAGAGTGAGAGACAGGCTCGCCACAGGCCACTCTGCAAAGTGCAATGCAGAGATCACTGGCTGGTCAACCAGGTCGAGCTCAATTGAGTGATTACGCCTAATCACCGACCCGCCAAGCATTAAGCATCTTAAAACGGAATCCTGCGCGGGTACACAACCGCGCTCATAAGTCCCCCAAGCATAATACCAGAGGCCTCAATCATAAGAACACAGTAATTACAATTACTAACAGTACTACATAAGCAAAAGCATTATCTACAGCTTCAATCAACAACTACTCATCTCGCTCAATCCCACTACCTTACAGGTAGCCAATACATAGGTACACATCACTTCAGTGCATTTATCAACTAAGCAACACACACATACTCTTAATTCATTTATACCGAACGCGCGAACTCTGAACCCATCTGAGAAGCCACCCCTACGGCCGCTTCGGACCCACTACCCTAATTTTCCTAAATCTTACCTTAAACCACCGCTCTGCGACGAGTTTCGGATCTTGGAAAGGCATAACCATAAACATAATTCATTTGACAAGAGAGCTAGTAACCACAATAATTAGAAACCAGCTTTATTGACAACTGTACGAGCGTACAATAAATGTAAAAGGTTTTGTCGAAAAATATTAGGAGATGCTTTGAAGGTATAGCTTTATACATAACCACACCGGATTGTAGGTAAATATGTCAATTATTGTATAAAGTAAATTAACAAGTATCTATTCTAACCTAAATTATTAAATCCACAACGCAGTATAGGCATAAATATATCCATATATCAAGTACTTTGTAACTATTTATCCGATAATTAAATAAATACGTAGGTACCCTAACCATCATAAGCACTGCTAATATTCAACAATATGCAAAAACGTCATAATATTTATAAATAATTAGAAGCAGAAGTCGTGCTTCGGAGGGTACATAAAACCGTCGGTCCCGGTTGTCATACGAACGTCTCTGACAATCGTAAACCATGCAGTGGAACTTCTCTTCTCTGTTCGACGGGTTAGGTTAGCCCGGGATACGTGCAAAGAGGGCTCATAGAACCTACTTCATTGTAGGTAGTTAACAGGCTATTGGCCTATACACAGAAGAAGAAGGAAAAGAAGAAAGATAGAAGCAGTAACAGGAAAGCCCTATTGTGAACTTGTCCCTCTGTTTGTTCCTCTCCCTGCAACTACTAACCATCCTCTCGCCCTAACTGCAATACATATCCCACTCCAACTGCCCTTCCCACGCCCTCTCCTTTGCCCTAAATTTCTACCTTCGTCTCATAACCTTTGTAAATACTCCTTGTCCTCAAATACCCTCTCTTTTTTTATTCTTGACATCCTTTTGCCGTCACTTCTAACGTTCTCAATTTATTCTCTCTATCGCTAATTTTTTTCCTCCCCCCTCTTAAGTTTCGTTAGTCTGCTACCTACTTGTTTCTTTGTCTCAGTTACCCTCTTCCTTTCTTTGGCATAAACTCCCACATTCCTTTTCTACGTCGTATCTCATTCTCTCACATTTACATTCACTGTGTTTCGCGTTCTTGATTTTGGTCATTTCTGCTTGATCCATATCTACATCTTCTTTCACCATATTGCCCTTTCTACGGCACATTTTCTCATTTATGTTTTCTTGTTCTATATCTTTCTCTCGTGTTTATTTCCCTCACTGTTCCCTTTGCTTTTTTTTGTCTGAGAATCTCTATCGTATTTTTAATTTTTCTTCTTATTCTTTCTTTATCGTGCACATTGACATGCCCATTTGTCTCTGTTCCTCTTACGTTCTCCACGCATTTACATTGCTTGCTTGCGACGTTTTGTTATCTTGATATCTATACAAATGTTTGTTGACTTTGTTTTCATTTCCTGACAATTTAGCATAATTCTCTTACACTCTACTACTTCTCACATTATTTCTCTTATTGGCCCTTTCTTTATTTTCTGCCTCAGATTCTATCGTAATTTTTCTATTTATTTGTATTTGATAGGTTCATTCGACTCCTTACGTTCCTGCTCTCTTCCTTTGTTTCTATTTCCACTTTCTCGCCCCCTCTTTTCCCATTCTAGATCTCGCATAGAAGTCTGTTAATTTGTTCTTACTCTCTTTCTCCGTTTCATTGGGTGTCTTTTCCAGTTTCAAATTAACTTTTACTGACTCTATCTGTCCCTAATTCGAAGATTACTGCTCTATAAACTTCAAGATTACTGCTCTCCACGTTCTCATTTTCGGTTTTTTTTTACATTGAATAGTCTTTTTGTTGCTACATGGCTTTAGCATGATTGTCGCTGCTACTATTTTACTCTGCAACAGCTTCTTGGTTCTTGGCTTCTCACTTGTTATCTCTACCCCCTTTCTCCTACACAATGTGCATCTATGGCTGTTTTCTTCTCAAACGCCTAATTTTTTTCTTAATGTGTGTAGCTTCTGTTTCAAGACATCAATTACATTGCGCTGCCTAAACTGCGAATTACTATTTGCATGTATTTAATAAGTTCTCTACTTTCTCCTTCGCCTTCTTACTGTCCATGTTCTTACTGCTTTGTAACCCTGATCCAGTATGTTCACCAAAATAAATATTTTGTCCCTTATTCACCAAAATCCCCAAAAAATTCCTCAAAGACATAAACAATTCTAGGAATAAAACAGGCAGGAATTACTCAAATAACAAAAGTGGTCTGGCGGTAATCTGTTGCACGGCTTCCTGGTACAAATTACCCGACCACAAATAATAAAATTAAGCTCGCAGATTATAAAATTCGCTACAGTTTGCAAAACAAGAGCATTATGCAGCGTTCAAGCTGCAGGACACGAAACCAACAGGGCGGAGTGGCAACGCCAATTTTTTAGTTTCATAAATTCCGGGCCCCACTAATTGAATAGATTCTATCAGTGTAATAAATGTCAGACAATTAAAGGTATGTAATTAACCCGGCCATTATTACTAATAACTAATTACAACGAAATCACAACCGTAGATATCGGCTTCCGCATCGGCCCGCTTTTTTCGATGACATCATCGACCGATTTAACCGATCGCACAATCATTAAAATACAATAATCGAATTGCATATGCCACTGCTTATTAATTATTTAACACCATCCAATAAATAATGGATAGGACAGAAATTCCAGCACCTGTTTAAATTCGCGAATTTACATTCTTTCTAGCAACAGAACGTTAAAATGTAATTTCTGATTTGTTAAAATTTTGCAATAGATAAGGACATTAAGGTTAATTTTTGCATCAGCAAGGACAATTTTATAGATAGAAAACTAGAAAAATTTAAGGGTTTCCTTGAAATGTGAGTTTTAGATACCTATAGATTCACGATAAGAACTTTTTCGAATTCATTGTTTTGTTTAAATAATTTTAAGTGCATGTTGCGCAAATGGAGAACTATATGCCACGACAAAAAATAGGAAAAAAAAAACTAGATGCCTACGAGAAGTTGTTTTGGCAGCAAGTAAGGGTTATGCGACAATACTCAGATAATAAAAAAGCGATTGTGTTTATATTTTAAGAAATCCAAAATTTTACAATTTGATTCATGTATTAATTCTTTTACCATTCGAAGCTAATGCATTACCTCAAGTGTATGTTCATTTACTAATCTGTTTTTGAGTAAAGACGTGTTGGACTTAAAATTTCTAAAAAATTGGGTACAGCATGATAACAATATTTCGGTAAGCAGTTTATTCGCTTTGTAAACCTTGGCGGAGCCTGTTGGTGCCTCGTAGATTAAAACAAAATCCTTAAGGAGAAAAACTAAATCTCTGAAAGCCTCCCAATTGTGTAATTTTACAACCAAAAAATAATGTTGTTGTATAAACTTTTTATGCTTTTTATTTGTTAAATGACTTACTGTTAATGGCAATTTGATTATAGCTTTTTGGAAGCCATTACAGTTGGAAATTTTAATAAATTGTAGCCGCCGCAATTTTACACTTCTAACCGTTTCGAAAAAAAAACGTATAATTTACATTACACTGTAACCTTAATATTTTGAACTATAATCGTTCTAAAAAATCTTGTTTCTATTCGGGATTTCTTAAATTAATTTTTTTCAAAATCAGGATACTCTATTTTTCGGAACAACGTACCGAGTTCTAAGAGGCCCTAATTAGCCGTTTTAGTTGCAAATCAATTTTTAAATATCTTGATAGCTGAAACGGCGAGGACAACTCTTTTAAAAAATAATTTCCCCCAAAATTCAAAACTGAAACAAAAAGAAATTTCCTTCAAATAAAAAATAGCATATTTCCCTTCAGCAAAGCCAGAATGCTACCATATTGGTAATCCAGTGTTTGTATCAATGCCCTTTGATATCATGGAAAGTTTCATGCAGTGTTCTGGGAAACCCTGCGAAGTTATCGGGGCTACAAAAGCGTCACTATCCCCCATTAACCGGGGTGGATGATAACAGCTTTACTGCCGTAAATTTCCTCGCCATATGGTTCAATAACCCCTTCAATTTAAAACAAACTTTTACCTTTTCCCATTAAACATTATTTTTATCAGAATTCTTCCAAAAATTGTCACAACTTCGAATTATGGATTCGTTCAAATAGCGCTTTCAAAAAGCAATATCGAGTCGAGACTTCATAGGTAGATTGCATATGACATCATGTTGCCGCTCTCTCGGACGGGCCCCATTCAAGGTGACCAAGAGTCCTAAGTCGCGGCCACCTCTCGGGCCCTCAGGGCGACCGATACAGGGCGTGGAGCAATAATCAAAGAAAATAATGATCGTAAAATTTTTATCTGCTGTTATCATCATCTACAACGGATTCCTGATGTATAATAAAGTGCGGAGTTTCTGAGGTTTGGTCTGCTAAGTAATAATTTAGCTTTTTATTCTTGTTTGTTAATTTTTAGTGGTTAAAAGAAAGTCAAAATAAAAATTTTTGAAAAAATTATGGAGGGAACCATATACAATGTATTTCCTTCAAATTTGGAAGTTGCCCTTTGAGGCATATTCAATGAAAAACATGAATTTCTCTTAACATCTTCTAGGAAAATCACCTAACATATTTTAAACAATTCTTAACAAGTAATATTGTACAGGGTGTCTCATTTTTGATTGATTTTTGAGAAAATAACAATAGCGCAAACAGATCTTTGCTATGGCGATCGGTTAGGGAGCTACAGGGTGATTGTTAAAATTTGGCTATTTTTAAAATTGTTTTTATCTCGGTTATTATTAGATGTGCAGAATAATTTTAAATTAGTCTTTTACATAGTTTTTCCTGCAGAATCCGTTGACGTCCTCACTTGTTTACTATGGGTTACAGGAACGGAGCAATGGAATAAATTTGTGTTTTTTTAAATGGAACACCCTGTATATTTTTGCGTAATTATTTTAATCTTCAAATTTTCTTTACGAATATATAATATACTCTATATATAATCATTATAATTAAGCTGAAAAATGATATTTTAGTAACATTAACGTCCAAAATGGTAACAAATAGATAAAATGAAACTACATTAAATGTTCAAATTACAATCCATTATTATTTATACATAGTTGACACCGTTTTCTCACGCGTTGCGGATGTGAACCTTTGTTACAGTTGCAATGGCCGCTTCAAAATTTTCATGCAGTTCTTCTGGTGTATTATTTCTATTTAAATATAGTATATTTTTCACAAATCCCCAGAAAAAGTAATCTAATGTCATATCAGCTGACCGGGCAGGCCCAATGTGCAGAATCCACTGCAGTCCAAAGTTTATATTCAGGCATTCTGCAATAATTCTGCCATCGTGAGATGGTGCCCCATCTTGCTGAAAGTATAGTTTTTGCCTTTCCCCCAAAGGAAGATTTTCCATAAAAGGAACGATATGTGTTTCCAGAATTCTCAAGTAAGTTCTTGCATTTAAATTTTCCTCATATATTTCATCCTTTGTTATTTGCATGCTAGGCCTCCTAATTAATAATTGAAACTTAATGTTAATAAAATACCATTTTCCAGCTTAATTATAATGATTATATATAGAGTATTTATATATTTGTAAAGGAAATTTGAAGAGTATAAAAATTACGCAAAAATATACAGGGTGTTCCATTTAAAAAAACACAAATTTATTACATTGCTCCGTTCCTGTAACCCATAATAAACAAATGAGGACGGCAATGGATTCTGCAGAAAAAACTATGTAACAGACTAATTTAAAATTATTCTGCACACCTAATAATAACCGAGATAAAAACAATTTTAAAAATAGCCAAATTTTAACAATCACCCTATAGCTCCCTAACCGATCGCCATAGCAAAGATCTGTTTGCGCTATTGTTATTTTCTCAAAAAAAGAGCCCGAGACTGCTTAGTTAGTTTTTTGATATCTGTCATGGTTTCCGAGATACCCTGCAAAAACATCAAAAATGAGACACCCTGTACAGCACCAGCTTAGTTTTGCAAGATATTTAAAGTCCTTGTTTAAAACGTTTATCATACATATTTGAACTGTAAAAATATATTCCAGCAGAATACGCTACCGTTAAATTTGGAATTACAGTAATATTTCAATGAATATGCCTTAGAATCAGTTTTAATTGTAAAAATTATTCTTTTAGGCACTAAAACACGAAAAAGACGTTCCATATCCTCCATTGTGTAAAAAGGGATTCCGCTAAGATATCAATAATAAATCTCTTCTAAGAAAAATTATCGCAAAAATATCTTCTGATCCTAGATTTATTACAAATTTTTCAAAAATTTTACTTGTTCAGCATCTATCAACTTAGATATTATTATTATGCACCAAAATAATATAATTAAATAATGTAGATTCGTGGCTATCTCTTTAGCAATCGTTCAACATAAAATTGTACAGAGCATCTAGAAGCTATCAGAACACAATCATATATACCCATCCCCCAACCGAGCATAAGATTTTCCAATCAAAACTGAGTCTATTAATATAATAAAATCTAAAAAGGAAGTAATGATGCAATGAACCTCTCGGCCTTGACAGAAAAAAATGCATGTTACAAAAAGCCGATTTTTTTAAGAAGCACACGTATTAATAATGCATCATTATGGATCAGTCATCGGAGGCCATTAGCATATTTAGTGAATAATCTCGAGCGAGCTAATTTGCAATTCCATAAACATAGTCAGTTCTCGAACATCCTCCTGCATCTGTTTTGTATTCAATGGTGGCGTCAGTTATCGGCGACAATCTCGTCCTTTTTTTCCAGCAAAATCGATAAAAATTCACGTACCTTCGCCATCGGTGGTGAGTGACCCTGGATAGGTGTCGCGACACACGAGGGGGACTTCGCTCGGCGCTCGATCTGTAAACAGAAATTGCAGAAAAAATTAATAGCTTCGCCGGCGAGGAGACTCGCATATCTATTTAGGTGTTATATAAATAGATCGATCGGAATACCAATAGCAATTATGTTTATTGAACCAAACTGCTAAAGCAATCAATGTGGCTATTAAGGGGCAATTGCTTAGACGTGTGTGGCAAAGCTGAGTGTGCGATGAGATAAACCGTTAATCCGTTAACCTTTTTGTAATCCGTAGGTTTACTATAAAAAAATCAAAAATAAAATAAACATCTACAGCTACAGATAAATTAATTTTTTCCATTTGTCTTTCTTACAACATCTTTTTGTTGCATTTTATAAAGTATCTAAAATATTTTTGTAACTACACCACTGCTGACAATTTCTGGAAATTGGGAATACACTAATACTCCTTGGAAAAAGTGTTTGTAAAGAAAACTGTACGAAGTTGTACAAGTTGTTTTAATGAAAGAAATGAAAAAATCAGAAAGCATTGGTAATATTTTCGCCTTTGCATTTTGATTGAGCGAGATTTAGGACGCGGTTTTCCAAGCATCTCTATACATTGCAACTGTCAACGGCTTATTCTATACCATAACTATTATTTGTGCTTATCTGAAGTAGTTCCCTAGTAGTGATTTTTATCGTGTCACTAATTACATGGAACCTACGGCTTTACTTCTTTTCCCCCAAAAGGTCCATTCTCTCCCCGCTAAAAAATACTCACCGACCTCGGGCGGATTCGAATCCGCGTCCCTTGTATCTATAGACAAGTGGGCTAACCTTAGACCACCGAGGTCAGCCAGGCTGGGATTAGAACAACAATATTTTTGTCTTAGCCCTCGTTAATTTTTTTCTATCGACACCACTGCTATTAATTTTCAAAAAGGAAGTTAATTGACTGCCGTAAAAAATATTTTGAAATTAAAGAATACGTTTAAAAATCCAAACTAAATTATTGTGCTATGGCTGAACATCAGGATCACAGGGGAGAGTATTCGTAAAAAAAGATTTTTAACACCCCAAAATGAAGCATCACAGGCTTACAATGCTATGGCTAAACATCAGTCTAGGTCGTCTAGGTCTCTAGGAGAATAGACATTTGCAAAAATGTTGGTTGCACAAAACACTAAAGGGTGATATAATTACCATGGTAATTAAATCATAAAAAAAAAAGAATTTTTGAAACCCCGCAATACTTTATTAAGTACCGAGTTAGTTAGCAATAAAAATATTTGGAAACAAATGAAGTATTACGGAATTACTACTACTACGGCTAATCATCACTTTCAAAAATTACACGCTTGGCAAAACATAGCTTAGGAAGAAATTCTACAAGCACATATTTTTTTTAATCACGTCCTGTGCAGCATGTCAAGTTGAAAAACAAACGATTATTTTTGGAAAACAACAACAAACAAACAAATTATTACAAAGTTAGTAGTGGCCAGCCAGCCAAGTGAAGTAGGTGAAGTGCCTCTTCACCTAAAATTTTGTTTCAATTGCGAATATTTATTTAAATTACATATCAAATTATTTATCGGCATTACACCTATTAGGAGTCGTTTACTTATGGCATACATGCTCGTAGATACAATAAGCTTAGTGAAAACAAACACATTACATTTTTTTCTGGTCCCCTTGTATTTAAAATTTAAATTTTAAATGCAGTCCGTGGAGCGTGACCATAAAAAATCTTACCTACAACACTCGTGCAATTGTAGTAAAGAGTCGGCCTCAAACGTATTTTAACTCTGCACTTATACCTCCGTTTCCATGGTAACGCATACGTCAATATCTACAATTGATTCACGGTGAATCGTACAAGTGAAGAGCTCAGTCGCAATCAGCCGCCGAACTGCATATTCGGGTTTGACCGTCGGTTTTTAAACGATTTCAACAATTTTGAATTCACATTTTTTATTAATAAAACTATTGAACTATTAAAGAGAAAAAGGAATGACGATTTCTTTGATACACTCTTCGAAAAGACTAAGGAAATAGGAATAACACAAATCGATATTTCTAAGAGCCCTAAGCTAGAATACGCTAGCCTTACAAATAATGAAAATATAGAATATAGAAAATATAGAATTTTGTTTTATGAAGTACTGTTTCACATTGTAATGGAAATGGAAGTAAGGTTTCAAGACTGCGATAAGTGCATCAGTCGAAAGAAGTTTTTCTTTCCTTAAACGAATAAAAACGTACTTAAGAAATGCATATTTCAATACAAAAAGAACTCTTATTAGAACCAATAAAAAACCAACCATTTTACGCAGACATAATAAATAATTTTGCTGTATTAAAGGACAGAAGGATAGACTTGGTCTACAAAAACTAGGTACGTTGACATTAAATTATATTTTTTCTATTTGTTATTATTAGGATTATTATAGTAGCAGTTCACCTATTTTTTTACCCGCGAGCCGCCACTGATCTCACCCCCTCACTTTCATTCAAGGTAATTACTACCGTCGCCACTGTCTTTATTTCTACAATGTGTGGCAACAAAATATTCTGGAAAAATGTAATTTCTAACACAAATGATAAATCAAGCATCATTTGATTTACAACTGCAAGTCCCCTTTCTTTAAGAAATAATGTTATTCCCCCTTAATATTTTATCTGACTACACCAATGTTGGCATTTTTTGGGGTGTATCCAAAACAAGTTATTGAAATATTAATAAAAAAAGAACATTACCGCATTTTCCGTCTATATGACGCTCCCATGTATAAGACGACCCTCTACTTTTTCGAGCTCAAAATTAAGAAATCAATATTTTAATCATAAATCGGCTACCCCTGTGTATAACACGACCCCCAATTTTGGATCTAAAAATGTTAGCAAAAACGTCTTACACACGGATAAATACGGTAATTCAGCTTTGCAAATTCAGTACCCCTACGGCTACACACCGACGCCGAAGAATACAGCAGCTTCGAAAATTGTCCGTTCCAGAACCAATTATCTATAATTCGAAAAATTTTGATTTGCCCCCGTTAACTTTAGTTTCGAACGCCGTCACTGACTCCATCTTTTTATATGCACGGAGAACCATGCACTGTGTGACACTGATAATATGCAAAAGTGTGCCACGAGCCGTCTCAATTCATCAATCAGTTTCAGTGCCAGCGAGGCGCCCCAGAGTAATTCCAGAGACGTCTCCCGGACATTCTTGGGCTAATAGAATTTTTCAGCTTTAAACAAGTCGGGAATTTATAGTGACGTTCGGCTACTCTTCTTGACCAGCAACAGTCGCTGTTCAATAACAAACACATTCCTAAAATACTGGCGGCGGGTTAGTCACGACGACGCGACGGTGCCGACGCCTCGGTCACGGCACGCCTAGCGTCGCCGCCACCCCCCCGCGTGCCCCCCGTTCGCCAATCATCATCTCTGACCGTCGTCGTCGTTATTATGCGATTTACTAATACCATTAATTCACAACATGCTCTTGCAGTATATTAAGATTACACTGATTTATCGCGTTGGCGCTCATAGTGGGCTGTTCCGGTTTGGATTTATTTGTTTTTACTTTTAACGGGGGTTACGTACTTTCAAAATGTTTTTATTCTAAGGGACTACACTAATACTTTCGCCCAGTTTAATATTAACGCAGAGTCTTCTTCGAGTGCTTTATCGTAGCGATCTTCTCTCCTATGGCTGTGTTGCGCATTTAGAGTGTCACATGGTGTAAACATTTCTACTCCAGAGAAGATTCACTAGGCAGAATGCCTCGCTGGTTTGCCATTACCTTGCGAGGGAGAACAGCCGTTACAAATCCGATGTTCCGGTACTGGACATTTAATCCTGGATCTTAAAGTTTAATTCGCTAACATCTAGCCCACAGATTAATGTGTTTCGATTATGGACTATAAAAGGTATCGGGAAACCCTTCACAATATTATAAGCTGAAGCAGTCCGGTTTTGGTAACCACTCACAATTAATGTTTTAGTGATTCCCCTCGCTGGTGATATCAAGAATAACTTAAACAACACCACTCTAGGGAGAATAATTATGTGCTACATCATATTGGGCAGGTCCGGTAGTGCTTATTATAACACTCTGATGTATTAAATGCTTATCTACACTTGGTAAATATTTGAGGTAATCTGGTCCGCATTTAGGTTGAGATTAACCAACCCCCAATGGTTTTCGAACAGAGCTCTCCATTTCCTATTTCTATTCTACATACCCATCTACGAGGATGGTTCGATAACTACGTGGCCTAATAAAGAAAACGCAAGTTTTTTACGACATAAAACATTTTATTTTTCATTATAGTCTCCTGCTCGCTCAACACACTTATTCCAACGATATTCCAAATTTGCAATGCCTTCATTGTAGGTCGATGAATCCAAGTCCTTGAAATAGCTATTTACAGCAGCGATTACCTCGGAATTTGGAAACAGATGATAATCGCTAGGAGCCAAATCTGGGGAATAGGGCGAATGGAGCCCTAATTCAAATCCCAATTCATGAATTTTGGCCATTGCAATCGCAGACTTGTGGGCAGGTGCGTTATCTTGATAGAAAAGCACTTTCTTCTTTACCAAATGAGGCCGCTTCTCTTTGATTTTGTCGCTAAGTTGTTGCAACAAATTGGCATAACACTCGCCATTTATTATTTTCCACTTTTCTAAGTAGTCGACCAAGATAATTCCATGAGAATCCCAAAATACGGTTGCCATAACCTTTCCTGCTGACAAAATCGTTTTTGCCTTCTTTGGTGGCGGAGAACCTTTGTGTGTCCATTGTTTGGACTGTTCTGTGGTTTCGGGAGTATAATGGTTGACCCAGGTTTCATCGAAAGTTATGAAACGGCGCAAAAAATCCTTCGGATTGTGGAGAAAACGTGCCAAAAGGTCGCGAGAAACACTCAAACGATTCAGTTTTTGCTCCTGCGTGAGCAACCGCGGCACCCAACGCGCGGAGTATTTTTTCATTTCCAATTCTTCAGTTAAAATTCTGCGCACACTGTCATTTGAGATACCCACTATGTCTGCTATCTCGCACACTTTTACTCGACGGTCATCCAATACGATATGGTGGACTTTTTCAATCATATCCGGGGCAGTAGCAGTTTTTGGACGTCCACTACGGGGTTCATCATTTGTGCTTACACGACCACGCTTAAATTCGGCAACCCAGTTTTTAATAATTGAAAACGAAGGAGCGGATTCCAATAATGTTGAATCCAGCTCTGCTTTGATTTTGGTTGGAGCTAAGCCTTTCAAATGAAAGTACTCTATCACTGCTCGCAACTCAGTTTTTTCCATTGATTTCAAAATCACACGAGACGTTCACTTTCGCGTACTGTCAAAAACAGACTAATTGACAGATCGCTCTGTACTGTCATATTTAATCTAATAAAGGATAGTTCTACAGAATGGTAAAGAAGATTCCTCCGAATTCGCGCCATCTCTGTGTTAGACCACGTAGTTATCGAACAATCCTCGTTCAGTTAGCAAATATTCGAGTAAAATCATGCTCATGCTTTTTGGTAATGAAATTTAAAGGTATAAATGAACTACTTATAATCTACATGGATTGCTAATTTAATTGTATCGTTCCGTATATAACACACAAAACCGGCTTGGAATTAGTTTGATACGTATAATTTCCTATAAAAAAAATCCAAAGCAGATAGATTTTGGCGGAGAGCGTTCATTGATAACCAAATCATAAAAATGTACAGAATTGGACTCAGGCCTTTTTAGCAACACGAGTAACAAACGAAGATTCGTATAAGATGAAGGTGCAAATAAAATATAACCTGTTCAAATTTCATGCTATATACTATCGGATAAATAACAAAGGATCGTCTTGGCTTGCTTAAAAAAGCTCAAAAGCAAATCTTTCTGGTAATGAGAGCTTTGGAAAATTCAACTTTAAGCTCAGAACTTCGACTCCATCTCTCAATCGGTAAAACAATTTTCTTTACTGTAACTTTGGCTAACTAAACACATCGTTAGGTATAAAATTCACCTAGGAGGCGTTAAATTTTATACCGTACGTAAATCGTAGTTATCAGGGACGGACTGCCAACTTTCTAGGTTCCTTCAACAAACCGCTGTCGATTAGAAAACGTATGTAAGTGAACTCCCAACTTTACTGATAAGCTCGTATCTGTCTCATACCTGTTTGCCCTACCTCCAAACCGCAATTCCCAAGCGTTTCATTAACATCTCCATGACTGAAATTCATGAAATAGTAAAATTAACAATTCCGCGTAATCAGATCATCAACTTGAAATGTCGGGGCGGTGTTTCTCGGAACGGTTCCTGTGCGTGGAAATTTCCATCACACAAAAGCAGTCCCGCGAAAAAAGGCGCCTGTCTCCACAGGATGGAGTGACGCGGAGGAACGTCAGAAATGTAAACCGAGGAAATTCAATGAAGAAAGCGTGGAATGACGAGAGGTCCTCTTGGTCCCACGCTGCAGCAGCGCGGATCGCGGACACGTGTCGGTCGGGCACGGCGCCGCCAAGGCCAACATCATTTAGGAGACGACCATGTGATCTACTTTTATAGAAAAAATCGGCTTAGGGGTTCCAATATTTTGGGGATTCGTGGGGCTTTTTCAGCCTTTTATTGGCCAGAGATCGGAAACATAGATGCACATAAAGCTAATAAATGTTCGAAAGACAATGGTCTTTAATTTACGCTCGCGCAAATACTACTCACTACTGGACAAACATTAAATACAGTAGATGAGTTACAGCAAACTTTAAGCGACTGTCGAATGTGGTTCGTTATAACCGAACCGTTATAAGAATTAAAAGTAAAAGACGTGAGGACTACTTTAAATAAATTTTATTGTTTATTTTCAGCATAATATCTGAAATAAAAGTCCGTGCTACTTAATTAATAAATAATCGGTTATACCAAGACCTTGGGGACAGCATATATTTGCTCGTTATATACGTTAACTTAAATATCCGGAACACGATTTACAGTCTTAAAAGTAAAACAATGTTTATTTATAAGAAACAAATTTTTAATTTTTAGTGGGAATTACATTACAGGAAACAATGCAAAATCAAGCATTTATATTGAAAATGCTCGTTACATGCGGGATTTAATTGTATTCGAGCACTGGACTCTGGTACAAAAGGTCGGGAGTTCAAATCCCCGACATGATGACTGGCGGTCGACCTATCCAATCCCTTTAAATAACTGGGTGTCTGAGTTCGAATAAACAAGGGGTAATAATGCGGTTTCCAATGCGTGATACCCACCACATCACCACGTGTCATGAATTTGGGACGCGACGACCGGGTGTGAGAGCAAGGATACGGGAGCTCTGACTTTCCACCTTGTAAGCCCAACTCGTTTTTGGGGTTGTAGAGCCTCACCATTATATTATTATAGCTATATTTTACCTTCAGAAGCTTCAGTGATTACGACTTAGCAACCGTCGACTTGCTAGCATTTCGTTCACTGCACATCTACCTTAGTTTTTGCCGCTGTTTAATTACTTCTGAGCAATTTCCTATTTTAATTTAAAGTGAATGGCAGTAGAATTTTTTCAATCGCTATGCAGAAAATTCTCCCTAAACTCTTGAAATTCCCTTTTCCTTTAAAACAGGTTTAATGAGTCTCAAAAAAAAGTAGCCGGGGTTATGGAAAATTTTAACTTAATAGAACCATTAAGGGTCGCAGTGACGAAAGGCATGCCAAGGCCAAAGCCCCAAACAAATAATAATAATAATAATACCCCTGTTTTAGGAAAACTGTTTGTAGAACACCTTCTTAATATGTTCTTAATAGCCCAATGTTTCATTAGACGATTTTTCTTACATTCACTGTTTTTATTTATTTGACAATTTAGGAGCAACATGAAGGAGTAGCTCTTTAAACTCAATTCTTTGTCAGAATAAAATCCCCTTACCAATTTTATGAATCTGTCTGTTCGCGACACTTCGATTATTTTAGTTTAGATTTGCCCTAAGGGTTCCCATATAATAAAACCCAACCCAGTACGCCCCTGCACATGCCAATAGCATCATTAATTACTGTTAACTTGTAGGAGTTAGAACATTTGCCAGCACTTGTTCCTGAAACTTTAACGTCCATAAAACGGCGGGAGTTCTTCACAAAATCCTTCACTGGCACACAGCTTTCCAAATATAAATGAAAACAAATGCCTTTTTGCCTTTTAAGACGTTTCCAGCCTCGTAATTCTCACAAATATAATTTTATTGCAGCGTAAAATTTAATTTAAAAAACTAAATCCAATGTTATTTAAGTGTCAAGCTGGTACAGCATATTTTTATTAATGATTTTTTTTTATTAGCAGGCTACATCTTATTGTTGGGCAAATTATGATTTTTGACTTTAGACATGACGGATTTGTAAGAAGGCATAAACGAAATGGTTTGGCTAACTAATCTGAATGTTAAAATTGTATATATGGATAGAGTTTCCCAAATATTGATATTAAATTGTTGCTATAAATTCCTCATTTCAAAATTTTTGGATGTTTGTAAAAGCTTGGGAGTAGACATGTAGTGACGGTGAAAATTTTTGGCACTTAACACGTCAATGAAGTAAATGGTAAAACAATGTACAAGCCTTTATTTTGAATGTTCAGGCGGAAATTGATTATAACGTATTTAAATTTAGAGAAGTTGGCAATGTCAACAATTTCTTGACCTAGAGTTGCCAGAAAAATTTATTACCTAACTGTCATTTAAAAAAATCGTTTACGAACACTCTGGTTGATTTGTGTTTATTTTTAAACCAACTTCCACAGAAGATTAGATTTTCCTCTGACAGTCTTACGTTTACCAATTTTTCAACTTCCACTTTTTTTCTGTTGCCCAAAAAATAAGTCACTCTATTTTTAGACCCTTCACTCTCCTATTACCGAAGATTAGTTTGCCGTTACGATATTTTTGCAATTTTTACTCGTCAACCAACTCCTCAATCATGACACAACTTTCCCATCATGACACAACTTTCCCTTTCGTCCAGCGCCATCCCTTTCCTAATCGACAGCCATTAATAAAATTTCCCACAAAGCCCTAACGGTCATAATAATGTCATAAATCTGATCCGAGCCAGTGAGTAATAGCGTCTGCCGTCTGCCAGTGGCAGGGTGGCCCAAACATTGGCATCATTGAATCAGCACCGGGTGCAAGACCAACAATGGCCCTTTGGCTGGCGTCAGGATGTGGCGCCTCACGCAGAAGGGGGCTGTTCTGCACCTGATGGCTCATCGCTCAAGGGATGATGGAGACTTTCAAAGGAAAAAGATAGAATGTCGGGGGATTCGATTCATTCATATGTTTAACGTATTGTAGGGAACAGGGACGGATTAAAGTTTCTTGAAATAAATTACGAAAATATGAAATTTGCAAAATATTATTTCTTCAGTAGTAGACATTGGGAAATATTACGGGGTTTGCTTAAACCGCGGTTGCACGAACAAATTTTTATGAAAGAGTGCTATTAAGGTTGTTTGAAAGAAATTTCAAAAATATGTAAAATTAAGAGATCATTTTGGACTATTTTTCAAGATACGTCTGAAAAATATAAAGGGTTTCCCTCAAACACGATTTTACTCATTAAAATTAAAAAAAAAATTAAACTGAACCCTACAATATTTTACAGGCTGTACACCAAGCCATATCGGTTGATCTTGTTTAGAGAGTTGAATTTACAGGAATTTAATGTAATTTTATTGTCAGGGTCGTATTCAGTTACTTAAAAATAAAATGTAAAGATATAAACAGCCACAAAACCGTTGTTTTCGTATTTTAATACATACCAAAAATATCATGGGGTTTGCATAATCCAGGTTGGAGACCCCGTGGTATTCATTCCCACATGTAATGATTTTAGAAAACAGGGGTGCATTTGGGATTATGAAATTTAAGTATTATATACAAAAAAACATTTTCAGAATTCGCCTCAATAGTAATCTGAAAAATCTAGATTTTCTTGGAGTACAAATAGGTTCTTGAGTGCTTTTATCGCGTACGAGATGTAACGACCTTTTCTCCAATGCCCATGTTGCGTGTTCAAAGTGCCACAGGCATAGGGAACCTACAATTTAACGTGGACTTCGAACCACGGGTAGTGTAAATACTTTTACTCCAGAGAAGCTGTATTAGGCAGAATACCTAGCTAGTTGTTCTGGTACTGAGAATTGAAACCCGGATCTTTAGCGGAGAAGTCTAACTGACCCCCTCAATAAATAGGGACAAATAGGTGCATCAGATACTAATTCACATTCAAAGTGATTTTAGAGGCAACGTTGAATTTAGAATGATATAATTAAATTTAAAATTATATACAAAAAATATACAACAGTACTTTCTTTGGCATCTATGATACGAAAGACATATTTAAGTCATGATTGAATGTACAGGGTATGTTTCAATAATTTGGGCCGCAAGACTAAATTTAGAATTTTAGTAACTGAAATTTAAAAGTTAAAAAATATACAAGAATATTTTGCCTATACAGGATGTATCAGAAATACGTAGAAATATTAAATCCGATGGTAGATCACAATATATACAAACTAGAAAAAACATTTCTTTGGCAATGGGACCCTTAAGATATGAGAAAACAATAATTGAAAATTTGACCCAAAATTGTTTCGAGTAGCGCAGGATAATTACAAAAATTTGAGTTCAAAGGCAAGTTATGCAAAGGAGAGTAAGATAGAAGTGCAAAAAAATATCTTATCACCTGCCACAAGCCAATACTATTATGTAGGTAGGTACCGTAATTTCTATTCAGTCTGCTGTTGAAGCTGGCAAGCAGTGTTTCTATCAAAATGGAAAATTTTACGAGCATTGAACTTACTGATGTTGTTCTTATTTGCGGGGAGCTCAAGGAAACGCTCTAAGGACAAGGCAAATGTACTTACAGGGATATCCTCAGCACCGCATCCCAAACAGCCGTACATTTACTAGAACAGTTACGGGATTATGGCACGTATCAACCACAAAACCATCATCGCGGTCGTCCAAGAGCAGAAAGGGTTGTTAATGTAGAACAGCATGTCTTGGAATTAGTGGAGGAAAGTCCAAGTGTTATCAGTATCACTAGAAAACCTGCGTTACAAACTGGCGTTTCCCATTCTACTGTTTGGCGGATTTTGATGGATCAGGGACTACACCCTTACCACGTTCAACGCGTTCAAGGTTTGCAACCAGCGGTTTCTGTACGTAGGCACGATTTTTGCGAATGGCTTCTGCAAAAGTGCAACAACGAACCAAATTTCCTGTACAATTTGTTATCTACTGATGAGGCAGGATTTACGCAAGAAGGGGGTGTTTAATGTTCAAATTACCCACATTTGGTCTGATAAGAATCCACACGAAATAGTGGAACAGTTTCCAACAACGGTTTTCCCTAAATGTATGGGCAGGCATTGCAGGTGATCACCTTATTGAGATATACATTTTGCTCGTTTAAATGGAGCTCTGTATGTATACTTTCTCAACGAAGTCCTACCAAAATTGCTTGAAAAATGTATCTTTAGTGGATTTTGCTTGATGGTGCTCCGCCTCATTATGCTAGGGATGCAAGGGAATGGTTAAATTATAACTATCCTGAAAGGTGGATTGGACGAAACGGGCCAGTTCCATGGCCAGGTCGTTCGCCAGATTTAAATAGTTGTAATTTCTTTTTGTGGGGCTACATGAAACAGTTAGTTTATTCTACGCCAATGAATACAGTTGACAGTTGAGGAATTAAGGGTACGCTTTGAAGACGCTGCCGATAGGATTCGGCAAGATCCTACCGTTTTCGCAAGGATACGTAATTCAATGCTTCGACGTGCAGAAGCTTGTGTTCTCAGTGGTGGTCGTCATTTTGAACATTTATTGTGATCCACTTTTCACTTTTGAGGTAAACAGTTGTGTTAAAATTGATTTAAATAAATGATGGGTATTCTGAAATAAATTAGTACTTTTTTAAATGCTTTATGCGTTTGGAGTTTTTTTTGCATGAAGCAGCACTTGTTTATAATTTTTATACCCCATGATAAAGTGAAAACGCAAAACTTTAATTTAGCGGTAAATGAAATTCTTAAATGCCTTCTAATTACAAAAATGTCCAACTGCTTCAATTAAACCTTGACCCCTCCCAATTCCGTAGTTTATCACAAGCCAGACAAGTTTTTACGTGTTTGCCACTTGGGATTTACTTTACAATTAAGTAGTAACCTTCTACAGCTTAAATGCATTTTCTACGTATCATCGGCAGTTAGTGATTTTTGAAAAATGAATAGTACTATTAAATTCTACTTGAACCAATCTATTACTTTAAAGAGGCTGATATTTTAATCCAAGTGTAGAATACAAAAAAATATAAACTATTTGTGATTAGCATTTCTTCTAGTTTCGAAAGAAAAACAATATTAGGAAATCACTTAAAAGATAAAGTAAATAAACTTTCGAATGAATTTTTACTACCACGATATTTAGAACACCCAAATACGTATTTCGGCAACTAAGCTGCCAGCTTCAGTAGGAACTTGAACTAACTAAAGTACCTGAGAAATACCTCTGAAGGTCTGTTGGACTTCAAATTGTTGACTTGGTGAAAGAGTTGTCTTTAGAGGTATTCCTCAGCCAAGTTACTTTAGTTAATCCAAGTTCCTACTGAAGGTGACAACTTAGTTGCCGAAATACCTATTTAGGTGTTCGAAATATCGTGGTGGTAAGGGATTTTCCAAAGTTTATCGACTTAAACCACCGTCTCCAATTATTATTTGTAAAAGATTAAGGAATTAATTCATATGTATTTAAATTATTTTAATAGGCAGCGTTGATTTAGATTTTCTTAATTTGGGATTGGATTAACAGGCTATTCGCTGATATATTTATCTTGGAGCAAGAAATTGAAGCGGTTTAAGATACCACTAAAAAATTGGTGCAAAAAAGAAGCTTTTATTTACTGTAATATAAATACGGAATTACAAAAAAATTTTTGGAGTGTCCTTAAACCACGATTGAAAATAACGTTAAAATTTAGACACTATAGTCAGCTAGACTTAAGTGGATCAGGTTTTTAATTCCGAAACTAAATTTTCCATTTTTTACAAAAAAGTAGCAACCCCAAGTGTATCGCAATATCCAACACAAGGATTGCTTACACTTCTTTAGGCGGTTTCGTGGTACCAATTGGGGAAATCTATTTCCGTGAATTTGTTTTCTTTAATAAAATAATGAACTTCTACGGAATTTGTAGGAAGCTGTCTGAAAACAGGGGTGGACCGCAGATTTTTCAAGCACACAATACAGTAAAAACGAAATTTAACATTTAATCATCTAATACTAGCCTACAGAATTTCCAAGTTGGAGGACGAGAGCTTAGTTCAACTGTACTCCTTTTTACCGTTAAAACAAACCCAAAAATGTAACTGGGCCCCTTGACCTCCTCTCTAAATCCTACAGTTATTTCAAAACATACAGTCCACATAAACACTAGCGTGTATTTTGTAAAAATCCGACAATGACAAATAAGAAGGTGTTGGATCCGCATGATTATTTGTTCTCCGAGAATAGCCTGGCGCCCGTTTTTCTAACGTCTTGTTAGTCTTGTTGGGCGGTAAAACCAAAGTTGGCGCCCCAAGAATTTCTAATAAATACGGAAAAGCAGAGGGCGTCGATAATACTTATATGTTGACGTTGATGATTACCTGGCGCCGCTCGAAATTGGTTCCCAGCCAAACTGAAGAATTATGGTTTAAATATGTAAATAACAGCTTTAAGGGATTATCCGTCTAACCCCAGGAATTTTCAGATACACCGCGAGTTCTGTAAATTATGTACTAGATTTTTTGAAAAATGGGTTACTCTTGCCAAAATATAAGTTTACCTACTAGTTTTCTGCGTATGAGCGAGTATATTGGAATTTTGGACAAATAATTTAGCTCAAAACACCCCCAACCGCAATCGAATTAAAGTTTGCTGTTATTTATAGAAGTTTTCTAAATGACACTTTCTAATTTGTTTCCAAATTTTAATTCTCCAAAAAAAAACATGGACAATTAATTGATATGTCGCTTATATTTCTTTGGAATACTTGAGATTTTTTAAATTATTTTGAAGGAGGTTTCTGAAATTTCAACTGATTTTGATTTTTTAAAAGGCCCAGTATATATTTCTAGAACTATTTTCCAAATCAGGCTTATTTTCTAAGACTTGAAAACGAACACTTTTCAAAATTTCGGTTTTATCTACTTTTAAAAAGTTTTTGGTAAACAAGGATTTTTTTATTTTTCCCTCAGTTTTCAATGTTATTTACCGGAATTACCAACAGCACTTTTGTAGTTCTTTCTTCTAAATTTCCGTTCTTAATCTGATCGTCAAAAATAGTAATTGGATACTACATGGTGGTCACACGTTTGAAGTCATACATACATTTTCATCAGCGCGCCACATTTAGAATTTCAATTTGGCAGTCGCGACTGACGAGTCTGTTAAGAACAATGGCTCGACAGATTAAAGGGATTCTCAGAAACGCCGAAAACCCAAAACTAGAAGAAGCATGTGCCACATTTCTATTCCGGCTTGGGATTGTTAAACGCCCGCCCTTGACATTTGCAAATTTCCAAAGTAAATGGGAAACTACTTTGCAGTGAAAACATTTTGCCAATTCTTTATCTTTCTCAATATGAATTATAATATAAAAAAACAAAGTTAACCTTAAAAATATATAAACCTCAATGGAAAATCATCACAGTTTCTGGCAAAACCGAAAATTATAATTAAAACACCAAATAACACCAGTGAGTCATTTTGTAGTTCATCTCAATCTCGATCAGCTTGCATTTTATCACATTTTTAAAATCGTTTCTTTGGCTTAACTAATTCTCCAAGAAGACTATAAATTGGGCAAGCAAAGCACTTTCTACCCACTAATTGTGTATACAAGTTTATCAAATTGATTTTGAAGGCCCTGTAGTTACATGCCCGTCTTAAAGGGGTCTAGCTATCATTACATTCGATTTTTCACTGCGTTTCTAAACATATAACGGATATAACGAGCAAGTAATTAAAATCTAGGTCTCGCTATAATAAAGTTGGACCGTAATTGTAGCAATTGAACTGTACATTGATACAGTGTGACTTAAGTGAAGACATACGTTTTGTGTTTCACAGTGTAATCCAAAATGTTGTTAATCATCCTGTATATATTCATCGAGTTACTTCTGAGTGTCCTACAATCAATACATGCTGTTCGAAATGACATTAAAATGTCATACATTAAAAATCAATTGCATTATGCAATATTTCAGGAAATTCTTGTGGTCAGTTTTTAAAATGATATTCTGAATACCGTTTGGTTTCTTTAACTCTCCATGCCCACTCGTAAAAATGCGCGACCACAAAACAGATTCGCTCGAATTTTATGACAGTTTAGAGCCACTAAAAGCAGTTCAGAAAAGCTAAAATAGAGAGCAGCCGAGTGGAAAGAAGCATTTCCTCCTTCTGTTTGAGTTGGATGTCGATGTTTATTGTCGGAGACCGCCTCCAGCCCAGCAGTATCAGCGACTGTCACTTGTTGCATGTCGCGGATAGTAATGGATGATATTGGACCCAGGCTGCAACAAGTCGATGCTTTTGCGTAGCACGTAGCTGACGCCACTTTCTCGCCAATTGAATTGATGGCTCATTGTTATGACACTTAAGTCGCAAATGCAATTGCAACTTGTACACTATATTATCAGAACCAATTCGAACGCGACAAGCTCACAATTGGATTGATTTGATTGATCTTAATCGAATTTTCTCTGCATTATTGGCTTCATAATGGCAGCAGTATCAGCGTATCCATCGTGATGGTTAGGTGTTGCCATAAACACGGTTCTCTATTTTCAGGTTGAATTACCTCTTGACCTAACCATTAATCCGCGTCAAAACTAAACGAGGTATTACACGAGCTCAATTTAAACTTATAAATTTGAAATCATTCTGAATCATCACGTAAAGGCTACCGTAATGGTACTACCCTAAAAACTACGGTGGCTGAATCCACCGCAACGCAAAGTCCCTATAAGTACAGCTTAATATATATAAAATAATGATAGAAAAATGAGGTATTTACTCAGTTAAAACATTATTTTACATTTTCCACTTTTCTAGTTTTTTAAATTATGAATTTATGAAACAGTAACGGTGTAGAGCTCAACTATACTTAAAAGTATAAAGGGCAACCTAACGAGTCGAATTGTTTTTCTCATCTTATATCCTTGAATACCCCTTGCAACAGCCTCTGATGCTGAGTCGCCACAAGTATTTATATATATATATATATATATATAGGTATATATACATGAAAATATTTGTGAAGGCATAAAATGACGATCTAACGATTTAAAACCTAAGTTATTAAGTATGCTTCTTCTGCAGCGTTTAACACAATTCTAAACCATCACCATGAATTATCACACGAACCATTAAGGGTCTCTAAAAGTATATACATATTACAGAAAATTATTTTAAAAATCTAACTATTTAGGACCTATTTCTTTGGGGTTTCCTTCTCTAATTCAATTTTGGATCTTTGATTCAACTCTGAACTTCTAAAATGTTTAGTCAAAAGTACTTTCAATTACTTGTAACATAGTATATAAAAATGTTCACTTAAAGAGGCACACTTGCAAACCGAATTACAAGTAAGCACAAATTGTACACTGCGACTGCTTGAAGTTGGAGCCCATTTTTTTATTTCTTCGTCTTTTGCATATATGCCCGATACGTTGAACAGCCACAAGTACTAATAATTATATATAGGAAAATAATTACAGAAGAGGCAATCTGTGACGTTCTAACGATCTGAAAATTAATTTTATGAGCTGTCTTTAGCAATCTATTAAGCCACTTCAGAACCACAGTAATGTTTAGTCACCACAAGAATCGTTAATTATATACAAAAATATAAGCAGAATAGATGTTTTGTGACATGTTAACGATTTAGAGCCTATTTTCTACTTCAATCCTGCAAGTGGTCATGAGTACTATTAAATATAAATATTTTATTGGTTTTTTCTTTTCCTATCCTTTAAATCAGTTCTGAACCGGCATGTTGCTGAGAAGGCACTTGTAGCAGTAACGTGAGAATCTTAAAAAATGGGAATATTTCAACAACTTTCCATCCTTAAGAAAAGGGTCACAAAACAAATCTAATTTGATTACTACCACGAGACCACTTTAAAATAACAAAAATCCATGGGGATGAGCTTGAACTTCAACTTTCACTTCACTGTTATCAAAGGTATGTAACATAACTGCAGAAAGAGTGCTTGAAAATCGATTATTGCTCAATAAAATTAGAAAGCCAAGAAAGCAGCGACGTCGAGACAGACAACGATCGGAATTTCAGGATGATTAATTATTTTTTAAGTTAGCCATTACAAATGACCATAAACATAAAACACCGGCCCACGTTTCGTTTACATACAACTTAGGTCACTTGTGTGAAATAGTGACCGTGATAATTTACGTCTGCGTAGGAACATTCGCATACTTGACGTAATCATTATCTAATGACATTTATATTCTTTAGAGACTAAGTTCAAACCCCCTTTTCTGGGTTTTAACGACCGTTATAAAACTCCATCCTACGTGGGTGTGTACTTAACAGTACCATTAGTATTTGGTACGAACAGGTTGTAGTTAAAGCTCATTGCTGATGCTGATGAGGCCCATTATTGGAGATCACTAAACAATTTAACCGCTCCAAAACCAAATTTACGGTTCCTGAAATGATCCGAAAAGGTGGAATCGAACTTGAAACGGGACTTTCTGGAAACATAACGATAATTTTGAACTATAACCATAAAACTATCGATTAATGTCCAAAAACGCCAACAACGGAAAAATTTGGAAATGTCAACGACCACAATAAATTGAACGGATAAACATAACGACCCATGCCGTCTGTTTACATTCACTTCATTTAACTGAAACAAAAACTTATCGCTAGTACCATCCTCCTACGAAGCAACACTCAAAATGCGATTTCACCCGTCATCCCAAAAAATCAAACAATCATCCTTGAAAGAGTGTGAACAGCAAACAACTCCATAATTGTTCGGCAAACATCCATCAGAAAATGAACTCTCGAGCCCACGACTCCAGAACGAAAACCTCATGGAGCAACAGACGACCCCACAAGGCAACGCACACACAATACAATGATACTTGTCGTTCGCACTTGGTAGTTATCCAGATCCATAGGTGTGGCCAAAGAGTATATTATGTCCCGATATATGTGTGCTAAGAGCTGCTCGGACGACGAAAGCGTGGCTCTTGACCGGCTCCGGCCATTGAGAAATCCATTCAAAGACTTGTGACCCACAAGCACCTGTGCCCATGATTCATTTGCGTATGCATGTGTGTGCGTTTTGTTTGCGGTAACGGGACGAAATCTGGTCACCTTTGCACTGGCACGAATCGGAAATACCGGATTTCGTGGGTAAAAGAAGAGGAACCGACTGATTCATGCATTTTGGAAGGAAACTATGACACGCGGTTGATGAACTTTGGGTGTTTTATTCGTCGAACGGAGAGTGAAATTATACATCCAACACCATGACGAATTGGATTTATAAATAGTTTTATATTTTACTAGATGTATATGGTTAATAATGATAGATTTGAGTAAAAAAATTATTAACACAGTGCAAATGTATATCTTCCTTTCAATTGATCACAAGAGTTTTTCATCAATTTATTAAGATTAATAGGAAAATCAGCAAGAATTCACATGGGAACCATAAGGAGGGTATGAGATTTTAGCCAAAAATCAGAAAATGTTTCATTGGCAAGTGCTCAAAAAAAAACTAAAACAAGCAAAAGATGACAGACACAAAACAGAAGCAGTGACAGAGAAAAGGCCAGAAATGAGCTAATAAGTAAGGCGAGGAGAAATAATTTTGAAAACGGCTCAATGATTAACAAATTGTGAAATCAATTCCAAAACAAATTTTCCACCACTACCTCATCACAAAATTTTTTTTATGCTTTGTACTTATCTTTTTCTATATATTACATTGACTTAAATTCCTTTATTCAGTTTCTTTATTACCAACTGAGTTAAATCTAGATTTAATCTAAGTACTGCCCCAAGGTTTTCAATGGTTGAGGTTAAGTTAGATCTAAAACTATCTCAATGGTTATGGATTTAGACCAAATAACCTAACTGTTGCTTTATTGATTCTTAAGTTTTAGGGTAAATCTAGAGCGAATCGAAAGGTTGTGGATTCGTATGGATTTACAATAGTCGAGGTAAATCTAAATTAATTGAATGGTTATTGATTTGTATCTAGACGTAGACTACAGCTAATTTCTACGGCTTTCTAATAATTCTAAATCCATAATCACCGATCAATTATTATCGATTATATCAAAATCGTAATCAAGCATCGTCCTATGTAAGTATAATAATTAGGTCAGATTTGGATTTAATCCACTGGAGATGAATTTACGTCCAGATCTGACGTGGCGCTTTAATACTTTGTAATAATAAGGTCAGATGTCCAGTGGTTAAAGCTTTACCTTTAGATCTAACTGAACCTTTCCCTAATGGTTATATAATGCTTACATCTGTATCTAAAGCAAGTAGCGACATGCCGCTTTGTTAAGTTAGGTTTAAATTCAATTGAATGCTTACATCTAGCTCTAAAGTGTAAACGAAGTAATGCCTTATGACGTTATAATAACTATGTTAGATGTAAATCTATCCCAATAGTTGCAGTTTTTGATATAGATCTGCCTTTCTCTTATGCCCTTATAATACTTAAACTAAGTGAAATATTCTTTCTTTACCCTAATTTTCTGGTTTCTTGTCCCCCTGTTGCGTATCCACTCTCCTGTTGTATTTTCCTGTATCTCTTCCTCTTTACCAACTCGAATAGTTATACTTTCCCTGCCAATAGCAGATTCCTATCCGTTATAATTCCCTTGTATTTATAAGGTAGTAAAGCCACTCTATAAATATCACGAAATGTTAATCAGCAATGTTCCAGTTTTTTGCTATTTCGTAAAGCTGATGTATATATTTAGTCACATTATTTTTTTTTAAATACACATTAGAAATATCCTAAATGCGAATTAATATTGATTATGTGCTTTATAACAGAGTAAAATCTACTTTAACTTAGATAGATTTTCCAAAAGTGTATTGTATACTCTTCAAAATCGCTTTCGTTTTGTTGACACGCTCAACTATAATTTGGCCGAATCCTGTGCAAATACCCTGTATGTAAATCGATAGTTGCTTAATTTTTTTATCCACTAAAAGCTGCTATTTGGTCACACTTTTTGGAAATTGCCTATGTACCAGGTTTGGAAATCTAGTTTCTGGGCTGGCACAATAGAGACATAATTTAAGTAACGCGAAAAATATTTTATTATTTTTTAAAGTAATCTCCATTTAGCTTGTTACACTTATTGCAATATTCTAAAAGTTTTTGAAAACAGTCAGCAGAAGGGTCCGAAGCAACTGCTTTCAATTATCGGTATCATTTTTCTTAATAGCTCCTACTTTCTGAAATCGTTTCGCCTTAGAAAAAAGAATATACATATGCTTGGCATTTAACCTCAATTATCCCGTGGTTCATGAGTAAGGATTTTAGAAGCAGTGCAGAATAGGCAGGTGCAGCCTCATGCAACAACAATCAACTACTATTTTCTCTAAATTGCGATCGCATTTGAGAAATGCACTTCAATAATCTATCATCAGTACAACATAGAATGCGCTATTTGCTATTTGTCCTTTAGGAACAATTTTTTTATGGACCCCACTGATGAAACAGGTAATCCGCATGGTTTTGATCCTGGATTTATTCAAATGGAATTTATTGGGTCTAGGTGATGATTTTTCAATCCACATCATGCTGTAGCGGTTCGTTGCAAGATCGTACTGAAATATCGATGACTCATTATCAATGACAGTGCAGCTCTTTTCTGCGTTTGCTCATCCGTAAGACTGTGCAGGACGAAGTTTGTGCAGATGTTGTCCCAAATTTTCATTCGGAGGATCATTCGGCGACCTTTTGCCACAATTTCACGAACTATCGCGACCAAAGTTGCATTTCGAGAGATCGATGTACGCCCGGTTCTAGCTTCATCTTGAATATCCTCTTGTCTATCTTTGGGATGCTTTAACCATTCAAACACCCAAAAGTACGAGGTTTCATCAGCGTGCATAGTTTTCAAGATTTCTTAAGTGTTTGTTGGAGTTTTCCATTATTTTCAGCACAATTTGATATTTACTTGTTGCTCCATGATGGCTGACAGAAATACGATGTACACGCTGCAGTCATGTGCAGAAACTAACAGCTGTTCGATCTTCGCTTGACCCCCCTCTATTGAATCTCTGGTGAACTATTATTTGTCGCTTTACGTTTGGTTTAATTCTGGGAATTAATTGCGAAACAGTGGACTTAAAATAGGTTTGCCGGTCATCGCACACAATGATGGACACAGAAGGTGGGTGTAAGAAAGTGACAGGCTACACGCGTCACGAACCCTGTACACTTGGCAACAGAAGTTTAGAGGTTAGCTTGCAATAGAACAGTGGTGTTTTGTAATAATTATGATTTATAATTAGTGAAGTATAATTAAGTGAATAAACACTAATCTATAGTTGTTTATAATTACAAAATAAGCAGAAAATAAGCATATAACTAAATTATAAGCATATGATAAGACTTTTTCTTTAACTATACTAGCGATCTTAGTAGTTCCAAGTTGCCACAAGAAATGCGTCCGCTAATCCCCACTACCGTTTTGCCAGTGCGCACATTTACTCACCGGCAAAGCTAAGTTAGGTTCACTGTATGTGTTTTTTTAATATTGTCAAAGGGACGGCATGCATGTATCTTTCGGGAATATTCTGTAAGTAAATCGATAATTGCCAAGTTCTTTTACTACTTACAGGTAGGTACCATATAAATTTACGTAAACGTTTCGGAAGTATCTTATGTGGGTAAGGATAACGGTTAAGCAGTTTTATTTTGTGAAGATAGTGTATACATTTGACCAGCTTTTTATAAAACTTAATGGTCAATGTTTATAAATTTCTTAAGTTTATGGTATAATTTGACCAAAAATGTTTAACCGTAAAAGTACCAGGTTAACTTGTTAAGATATTCCAAAAGTATTCGTATAAGTGTGTGTTGCAAATGGCCAAACGTTGTAAAGCTATCGCATAAATTTGGTTAGGTTTTATGTGAACCCCCTTCATCGTCCTTTATTTTTTGCATTAACCCTTCGTTTTTAGTTTGTTTGTCTCCTCACATAGCATTCCTTGTCTAATTTTCATTTTCTAGCTTCCCTCTTTCAACTTGCGTTTTTCAAGAAACATCTGGTTCCGCTCCTTTATCCTCCAATGTTGAACTAATTATTTTTGGCTTTTCTGTCTGTTGTCTAATTTCAATTTTTTGCATTTGTCCCCCCCCCCTGCTCAAGTCTCCTGCTCAACATCGTAATAGATATACCCCTGCCAACTGCCCCTGTTAATATTATACGCCCTTTCTTTACACTCTTTCGATACATAGTTGCTTTAGAGTTTCTTGCATTTTTTCCTTCACTTTCGCGATTCTTCTATCACTGAAATTATATACAATTACAATTATTTCCTAAACATAACTCGCTCCAGCTTCCATATAATTCTTTTTAAATTAACTTTACATATTCAGTACCATTTTTGGTAGTGTTTAAGCTTGCTGTTACATACAAGTAATTTTTTTTCTTCTGTGTCTCGATGCGGACGGATTTGTGATTTGTTTTTTTTTGGAACCGAAACGTCCATGAGCATTACATGACCTCGAGTTGCAGGAGCATCACCATAACTCGAGCCTCTAGAAGCAAATATAACCAACCTTACAGAAAATGTGGGATGGACATGAACTCAACAACATCGTGTATTTTAGAACGAAGCAGCGTTGCCACACGTAGCAAGGCCGGTGGCTCAGCTCCTTCTTCCTTTATGGGCAAGAGCTACTTAAAGTGCTGCAAATGGCCTTTAAACTTATTTCCTGGCGCCTGTGAATGCTTTTTCGATTCACTTGTTGTTTTACACGAGTTACGTGCAGGTTGCTGCTTCTTTTATTTAAATGTCTCGTCGTTTCGCTCTTTATGCACGCATAAAAAGGCCGTAACACGCGAACGACCCTCGCCTTTGTGCTCGGAGTTGTTGTGAAAAGTGATCCTTTTATTGATGGAGCGAGTTTCTTTAATTTTACCGCTTTCTCCTTCGACGAACTCTTGGACGTGATGTCAAAATCGTTCTCGAGACAGGAATGTGGAAGTGGAGCATAGGGAAGTAAATACTTCTCAGCAGTAGCTAACCACAATGGATATCCTAGAACTCTTCCCATTCTTCAGCTTCACATCGGCCATTGTTTTCAATCTCAGCATTTAGCTCGGTTTAATTGTCTTTTAAGTGTTTGTTCCGTTAGCAGACTCGAGTGGCATGTAAACAGCTGGTGTGCAAGAAGTTTAGACACAAAACAAAGCTTCTGGTTCGAGTGTGGCTTCTGGAAACGGAGAATGTTTATATCTGGGGACGTGAAGAGCTTTCGGGGAATATTTGGATAACAACCTGTCTGGAAGTTCTGAGCGAGGGTAGTGTTCTCGTTTATGCCAAATGTCAAGCAGTAAACTAACAGCCACGTTTATAATAGCCGTGTAATTGCTTTTGTGATTTTATATGCGGTGTTATTATTACCTTCGTACTACACAATACGATTGACTGATTGATTAATTGGCGCAGGGCTTCTTGCCGACCTACGTGTAAAATTGGAAATTTAGTTTCACTAAAAAGGTGTTCAAATCAAATAACGGAATTTTTAGTTCGAACAACTTCAAATAGTATAAATTACAACAAAAAAGGTATCATCATTTATTCCTTACACATACAAAATCATCTAGCTGTACGCATTTCGTTCAACTTTGTTCTCTCTATATTAATTTGTTTAAGGAGTCAGATTACTGTTGTATTTTAATAACACCGTTAGTCGAAGCAATACTGATACAAGAAGGCAGTAATGATTAGAATAATAAATCATGGCCATCCACAACAAGCTTTTGCTTGAAGCAACAGTTTCAAAATACTAGTAAATTAGAAAATTTACTTCCAGTAATGGAAAATGGGAAATGCATAGAAATACCATCTTCTATCATTTGGTACCAATTTAAAATTACTTAATAAAATTAATAGCTCTTTTAGGATATACTGAGTACTTCTTAAGTTGTTAGTTTCAATTACTACCACAAATGGGGTTACGGTACACATAAAGCCCAGTTTAGTATTGCTAAAAGGAATATGTCTTCTTCTTCTTCTTCTTCTTAAGTTGCTACTTCTAAAGAACCGTCCCATGTGACCTATAGCAAATTTACTCCCAATATTTTAGTGCCTTGTACATATACATGTTAACATTGCTTCCTTCCAGTTAACGATTCCTTTCCAAGGAAGGCAATGGCACAGTTCCTTGAATTTTCTTAAGAAAATAATACCCTTCGGCCCTAGGGAATGTTGAAAAAGTCCAAGTATAAAAAAAACTACCACAAATGAAGCCTATTTTCCACCCACCACAAAAACTCACGCACTTCTAGCGGTCGTCCCAGGACAATAATGGGTTTGAATTTTAAAACGTTTTATAGCTGGCCAAGCATGCATACAAAAACAAGCCAAACAAATGAAGCTGAATTGCATTTAGTTACAGAAAACATTCCATTCCTTAAGCTACATGCAAGAAGTTGTTGAAAGACGACAAAATGTCAAACCACACACAACTGAAACCCGAGTAAACGGCATGTAAGCGACCTTGATGGCCGTCTGAGCGTCAACATGGATTGACGTGTCGGCTACCGAACGATCTATGCAAACATTGCGAATTGTGTTTGCTTTGTGCACAATAATATCGGCTGGGATGTGCTAAGTGCCAATATCACACTATCATCAAGAGAAATAACATTAATGGACGGATGGATAGGCACTTATTTGGTATCGATTTCATCAAGGGGCAGTGGCGGAGACAGGAAAAATCCAGTTTTTAAACGAAACTTTAGGGCCCAGAACAATTTAGAACCCTACCTACTACGCCACTGACTGTAGGCTTACGGAATTTACCTGAAATCACGTACAATAAGAAGCACGTACTACAAGGACTGCCAGAGATGTCATTGACACGATTATAGTGCTAAATACTTTTATAGTACATGCGGATTTGCGGTGGCTACAAAAAATTGCTTGCTTAAGTTAGATTAATGATAATGTATTTTTAAGGACTAACTGGTTTAGTGGTCAACCTTACCACAGTTTACCGCATATTTATTACATCAATTGATTATTAACAGGTTTTAGCGCCTTTTAAAGGTTTATCGCCACCACCACTGCTCAATCATGGAAAATTATATTTTAAAAATATAGCCAAATTTTTATTGTGTTGGCAATACCTTTCATTTGCCTCTTATCTGAGCTTTCACAGTAGTGATAAATTTAAAAGGTTTCTTCCCATTGTGCAAAACTCCTAAAAATGTTTGTCTGTATGTAAACTTACCCTCCGGTTTCAACCTCTCCATGGCGAAACGAGTATAAGGAGGCGGAGGTGAGTCTGCAACAGAAATAGCATTGTATAAGCTTCGGAACCGTAAAAAACATCTTTATTAATTAAAGCGATTTTTCTAGTGTCTAACGCACGTCTCCACCTCGACTCGACCACCTTGAGAGTCGGGAAGAGTAGGGAGCCTACGCATAAACAACAAAATATGAGCGGGCCACGTGATGCACACGTGTGACAACATTATTTTAAAATTTAGAAGTAACATAACTTCGCCTAGACATAACATTTTAGGTAATATTTAAACATCCAAGCGCCATATGTGTTTATCTATCTACCTTGGGTGAAGCGCTCCACGAACCAGAATACCACGGTTTGCTTTTTATTTATTAATAACGCGGCCCACGATTAATATTTAAATTATTTTATGCTACACGCCGTACTTCGTGTAGTTAAATGTGGGCAAAATTATTCTAAACAACAAACACGTTCCTGGTGCTGTTATTGCTTGCAGCAATAGGTCGGTATTTGTTGGCCAATTTTTCTTTCTGTTAGAGCTGGTAGAACAGAAGAAAATGAGGGAATAAATATGAAAACTGATGCACAACGGAAGAAAAGTAAAAAAAAAAGAACGTAAACAAAACTATGTAGAGAAAAATTAAACCGATGATAAGAAAAATAGATAATAAAGCAGATATGGAAAAGACAACACAAACTAAAGTGAAGCGACAAAAGATGAATCTTTGGATAGATAAAGAGAAAGTGTCTGATAAATGATGTAACGAAAAAATGAGAGGATGTTTTGGATATAGCTGGTAAAAGCAATTTAAGTAAAATGCCAAAAGAAACCATTGTAAAAGCACGTGGAATATGAAACAGCTGGATTACGAAATTTACGTCCATGAAGAGACGATGAAAAAGGTTAAAGATAGTAGGCAAGGAAATAAAATCACACGAGAAAGAAAAACCAAAGTGGGGGTGACAAAGGGCAAAAGATGGTCAGCGCAGGCCAGAACAAACGTTGGGAAACGAAAAAAATAAATAAGAAAATCAACCAAAGACGAAATTTTACGAATATGAAATGAGAATGAAGAAAGCATGAATAGATGGACAAGCTGATAATATGGAAGAGGAAGCGAGCGTGTTGTGTACTTAAGAAGGAAAAGTGGAAAAGATACAGTTAACAGGTAGAAAATCCACGAATCGATCAAAAAATATAGAATACGAAGAATAAAATGTAGGAGGCGAGGAAGAAAAAAAATTAAAAATAAATAGAGGGCGTAAAGAATGGAATGACGGTGTAGAAAGAGCTGACGATAACAGATTAATAAGGATAGCAAAGAACCCGAAACCTCTAGGAAAGAGACTACCAGGAAGACCACCAAAAGATGGGCTGAAAGCTAGCTAACGTCTTCAGCAGATTCGACATAAAAATTATCAGAAGGGTGAAGAAAAACAGGTTGTAAACCTATAATGAAGAAGAAGAACGGATAGAGGGCAATCAAGTGCACAAATATATGTCAGGCATAAAAAGAGAGGGACCATGTTGGAAGAATGGAAGATGATCGCTGGGCAAAATGGGCAAAAGATGAAAGACCTAACACAAGGAGACCCCCTGGCAGAGGAAGAAGAAGAAGATGACGCCTAAAAAGAAAACCGCAATTAAAAAGAAAAAGCAAAAACAATCAAATATTTAAATAGAGAATGCAAGAATAGTAACAAATGTTAAGAGGGGGGGGGGGGGGAAAAGAGTTGAAACAACACATGTGCACAGGGACAATAGGGAATGGTGTCACGTTTGAGGATTGAGGGAAGATAATTTTAAATAAAGGACCCAAGAAAAAGGAAAAATGCTATACAACCAAGGAACGTAATAAAAAATGTGATTATCATGTTTTTATTATTAGGAATTTTGTCGTTCTAAAAAAGTGTTCGGATGTTATTGCATTCATTAAATCTCGCATTTTCATTAATGTGGCTGTCAAATTGTTTACTATTTACGTACCTAAATTAATTTTCTTGTTTAACCATTTTCAAAAACCCGGTTTATATTAAGTCAAACAGCAAAAAAACTCTCCTTGTTTACCAAATATTGGAGTCTTAACGACCATTTCTTGGCTTAACACTAGACGGCTGTCGTTCGGGGGCGATCCTTCAATATTCTGTATAGGTTTAATTTTCGGAACCGGAAAAGTGGAAAACACAAAGCCATAATTAACCGGTCACCAAAAACTCCGACCACATTGGTAGATGGCACATAACGAAAACACTGAAACGTAACACTAATTGAATCAATAAAATACGCAAAATAATCTAAGTACAAGAACAGGATCGCATACACAACCCACTGGCCGGGTCGGGCTCAACACGTAGCTTATGGCCCTTCGGCGGTGGCGCCGCGCGAACTCCAGGAACCCACATTGCCATTCTTCGTCAAGACATTTTTTAATTCAGGAAGGAATAAATTACTTAATACATTGGAAAAAAGTTTTATGTTAATTGTATAACCTTAAGTAACGGTAATGCAATAGATAGCATCAGTTACGAAATAAAATATACCAAAGACGGTAACAAATTACCACGAAAAATAAACAAGCGTTTCCTTTCTTTGCGAAGGCAATTGGTATGTTTTGCGCAAAAACAGTTACAGCGAATATCGACACATATGTTAGGTTGCCCTTTCAAATGTTGTTTTGTAACAAGCAACAGGGAAAGGTACGCAATATCTGTGTTTATATTTCAAATTCATGTTTGTTGGTCTGTGCATGAGTCGTTCATTTTCCTCTTCTTCTAAGCTTTTCGTATGTGTCACTGTCTAATTACTTAGTAGTAGGTATTTTATATTTATTAATGAAAAATGTTATTACTAACTACTTGGCTATTGGTTTCAATAATTGTTCCTTGGTCTCAGTGCATAAAAATGTATCAGCGTATACATCTAGAATATAGATATAATCTAGAATATAGAAATACACTTGTCAGATTCATAATGAAAAAGCTTATCAAAGTTTATAATTACATGATTTTATTGGTTTTATGATTTTGTTATCGAGCTACGTCAAGATGTAAATTAATTATTATTTAAACATTGGCAACTCCTACAATATAAGATAGAAATGACTATTTCAAAATCTTTAGCAAAATAACTAATCAGTAGACACTTGCTTCGACTATGTGTGTGCGATCGCACTAGATAGGCGTTCAGTATAGTATAGATTGTAGAAAGTCACTTGCTTCATCCCATCAGAATCTGTTCTAATTAAGTTTAATATAAATACACACTAATTTGTCCCTTATGTCATAGACGCATGTAGGTCTCGCTTCTGTTAATGCAGGGTTTGAGACTGAAAACATCGAGACATCGAAAAGTATATTACTTTCAAGGTGAGCACCATTGCTTAAAAAGATTTATATTTTAAAAGTGCCTTTATATGATTCACATTCTCATATTTGACCGGTCAGTTTTAAACTTAATTATTTTATTTAATATCAGTTCTAATAGGCCATAGTAGCGAAAATAGGCTGATGGTAAATAATTCATTTGAATAAGCAAACTACGAAGGAGTTTATTTATACCTAATTCTAAAAGCTGATGAGTGTAAATTGTTAGATAGGATAAAAGACGGACATTTTAACATACAAAATTATTAAGACAACATTTCCAATATGCACACCCAAACTTATATGGAATCGCCCAGTATTTCCGATTTTGTTAAGTACTACTGAAATTTTGTTAATGGAAATACACTTTATACTAAACCAGTTTAATTATTACCAATAAAAAATGTATCGGTTGCATAGTGGAGCGCTGCGGACGCCGGTCACACGGGTATTTGTAGGGTAAAACAGTCTGCGCTGGTCCGCACTCGGATGGGTGAACTAAAACAGTAGGATATGCAACCGGTCGTGCTTCGGAGGATACGTAAAACCGTCGGTCCCGGTTGTCATACAAACATCTTTGACAATCGTTAACCTTGTAGTGGAACTTCTCTTCTCTGTTCTACGGGTTAGGCTAGCCTCCTGCCCGGTATACGTACAAAGAGGGCTTCTATAGAACCTACTCTGTTGTAGGTAATTAACAGGCCATTGGCCTATACACAGACGAAGCAGAAGAAAAAAATGTATCGTACTAAAAATGTAAAAATTACAGAATTGGAATGGTTGATTAAAGAAAAATAAAAACTTGTTTTTCACTTTAATAGTCAGTGTTGCCATCTTTAGCCCTAAGGCAATCTACAACTCGACGGGGAGTGCTTCTAGTCAAACTGTCAACTTGTCCTTGAGATAAGTTTCCTCTAGAGTGGCTTGAGTGAGCTGATCCACATTTCCTGGATTATCTCTTCGGTCTCTAATCCTTCTTTTAATGAAGTCCCACACATGTTCAATGCGATTAATATCATGTGAGCAGGCATGCCATCTTAGAACAGTGACATCTTCTGTTTCCAGAAAGTCTGTGGGAACTCTGGTGGTATGTGGAGGGCCATTACCATGCATGAAAATGAAAATGTTTCCCATTGCACCTCCCCACAGCCTACTATGGGTTCTAGCACCAAATCGACATACCGGCGACCCGTTAAAATTTGCTATAAAGGTACGCAAAGGAGTTTTTTCTTCCATCATAATACCTCTTCAAAACATTACAGTTCCTCCTTTATATCTTGGAACTGATATGGCAGTTTGCAGTCTAGCTTATCTGTCTACCTCTTAAAATTCGTATTCGACGGTTATCTGAACTCAGACCAATTCTGGTTTCATCCGAAAAAAGAATATTTTGCCAATCTTCAATTGTCAGTTCTGGTGTTCCAGACACCAATTTAGCCGATCAATTTTGTTCTGACTGGATAACTCGGGAGCCCTTAACTATCTCCTGCTAAATAAACTTCGGGCACGAAGTCTCTTTCCTATTGTTTCAACTGAAATACTAAAACCAGTAGCCTGCAAAAGTTGCCTTTGGAGCTCCGGATGAAAAGAGGTTGGATTTCCTCCAGCTATTTGAATTAAAAACCGGTCTTGTCCATCACTAGTTACTCTGCGACGACTTTGTCTAAGCCTATTCTTGCATATGTTTTTGAAACAACGCCCTGCGAGAAGCCCACCGTTGCTGCGATTTCCCTTTGTGACATCCCCTGCTCAAAAAGAGCAACAATTCTTCTCGTCTGAACATCTGACAAACATACGTATGGCATATTACCTTTATTGAACACAAAGTTAAATTTACTCCGACGCTTAGATTTTACAACTGGACACACATAACAAATTTCTCAGTGTACACGTGATCAACTTTTATCAATTGGTTATCTTATTTCCAACAAAAACCTTTATCCCTTATCTGCATAACAAGTTTTCATAAATTTCTTATTATTAGTAAGAAATACTGGGTGATTCCATATAAGTTTGATTGTGTGTATTATATTATTAGAATTAGAATCATTTTATTGTTATTTTATTACGTTTAATAAAATAATAACATTTTCATGACACTATCTTCGTTCTTGTAGTCGTACATAAAAAATGAAATGCGGAGTAGTTATATAGCGTAGCACAGATATTAACAAGACAAAAAACAAGGTGGGAGTATCACAATGGAAGGGTATAAGCTGGGAATCACAGGGACAGATAGAATAGCAAAGATTCCGCGATAACGTAAAAGGATAAAGGAAAAGACTAGTGGAATGGAAACCAAGAGCGGTAAAACGAAGCAGAGGTCAAGATAGATGGGCTACAGCCTCAGCGGCCGTTTTGCTTATCCCATATGCCTCAGTCTCCTATTTTTCCAATCATAATCTGTTAATTCATTTAAATTACTTAATGTTTGACCATCTTTGATCTGGTATGTGTACTAAATGCCAGTACCGCGTTTTGTAAGTGATGTATTTTTATTAAGCCAGCGTATCTTCTTCAATACTGCAATGGTCCCATTATGGATTTAATCCTTTCGGTTAATACCCATAGTTCGCAAGTATATGTACGTGTGCTTTCAATAATCGCTTTATATTATTTCGTTTTGTGCTAATGGATGTATTGTGGCTCCAAATTATGCTGTTTAACTTACTAATGCAGCTTTTCCTCTGTCAAACCCTAAACTTTATGTCCTCATTACAGTCCCCTGTCTGTGTAAGTTTAACTCCTAAGTATCGGTAAGCGTTGCAAGCTTAACAATCTTATTTAATAGGCGAAGATCTTTTAGTTGTTTGCAACCACTATATTTATACAGGGTTGGGATAAAGTATGGAACCAAGTAAATATCTTTTAAACGAAAAGAACGATATTTATGAAAATTTGCAGGCAAGTGCAATGGAACAAAATGCATCTGATGTAAATTTTTTTGTTAATAATATACTTCCGGTTTAACCGGAAATGCCATCAACTTCTTTAATTTAAATGGGACACCCTATATATTTTTACAGATTTTGAAAGAG
>JABXWE010001857.1:0-78868 GCA_014611495.1 Limonius californicus
TCGAGGAGTGCCATTAATTTGATCCCCAATGGCAAATGGAGACCGGGACCCAGTACCGATCCCCCAAGGGAATTAGAAAAATTTTGGACCCTGGGGAGATTCGAACCGGGAAGCGTTTGGACTATTACATCCAAACCTTGGCCCTCTACCACTGAGCCATCCCCGCCCTTATTAATTGTTAATAACGATTTTAATCAATAGTTCTATCTTTTTAATTAAAACAACTAATACACAATAAACTTAGAATTTCGTCTTAACAATAAGTGAAAATTATCAAATTTAATTTAACAATATTTTACAACAATTGTTCAAAATGCCCAGCAGAAATCATAAATATGGCGACCATAAAATATATATTTATAAAAAGCCCCGCCCCTGCATTGATATAGACACAACCAACATGTGAAATACACTAAAATTTGTAGCGGTAAATTCAAACTGTCATTTACAATTACACTGTACATCTGCATTAGTATGTATTTGACAAAGTACGTATCTTGCCTTTTTCTGCATTTTATAATATATACATTCTATATATCTCAACCTGCTGTTGAAGAAAGTTTTACGAAACACTTATATCTAAGCTTGCATCCCTATATCTTAAAATAAACAAGATTCTAAAGGTCGGTCTTGAACTAAGTTTTAAATTATTTCCTAGTGGTAACATTATCCTTCAATCGTTTAGACACCTACAACTACTTAGTTACACACGAAACAGTTAATGTGTTGTAAAATATACATCTGTTTAAGAGTGGTATTACAGTACTGTAAGAGTTTCTTTTATCAGATAATCCAAATAATATTTACTTAAGTATACATATCATATTCCATTTAGTAAAAAATAAAAGGCCTCCACCATGGTCTTATAGAAGCCAAGCGATGAATTTGTAAAGAAAATCGATTTATACTTTATTTCATATGAAAGATTATATACTTACACATGTTGAAATAATTCATTAGACGTATAACTTAAGCAGCTATCCAGCTATAAGACGTTTCGTATTTAAATCAAAAACTGATGTGGATTAGTTTTAAATAATCATACTGATAATATAATTTTTAGATTATATAAAACAAAGCCATTTGTTGCTAATAACGTATCTTACCACATATAAATTTGAAAATTCAAAGAACAATACAAAGTATAATTACACATTATTTTGACTTAACTGGAACATATTTTTCGTTCTAGCAAAGTTGTAGATATGTATTATTTGCACGTAGACAGGCGTTGTGAAAAATGATGTAAACGTAATAATGAATTTATAATTTTCTAATCTAGTACATGAAGCATGACACAAAATGTTTAGCAGCCATCAAAACAAATGAACGTTTTACGTGTCACGTTAATGAGAAATGTTGGCATATTGCTTCAGCATGAATATTAATAGTAGATTTAACGGAGATGTTAACATGTTATGCCTTATATAAGGTTTTATACACAAGTAGTATATTTCCTTATATTGCTTACTTGGTCTAAAACTTACTCAAAAGTGAAATTTATATTTGTCGTAAACATAAATAGCAGCTTACAAACACATTTTATGTCTGCGATGGAAATGATTTTAAAAATGTCCCATTAAAGCTTAAGACGTGGTATCAATAAGATCGTTGGAGCCTTCGCTGTATTTTCGGCAGGTCTTATTATAATGGACCAGTAACATAAGAACGCTATAATTTTTTTAGAACAAAGCTAGAAGAATATTTTAAAAATGTAACTGTCTAGGACCGGGTTAATTTTCAACAATACCGTGTACCGTCGCATACATGACAAATTTGTGACGCATTGGTTGGCCGGCCAGGTCCCCGTATCTATTTGCTTTGGTAATGTATAAAGAACGAAATTTATTAAACACCTGTGAAGGGTTTGGTCAATTTAAAAAATAAACCCGAACAAAAATAAATGCTAGCAGAAGTATCGCGAAATGATGTCCCATGTGTATTGCAAAAAATAACAAGCTATTTGAATCTCCTTTGAAGTGCTATTTTGTTGCTAAATTGGTTTGAATAAATATATTTCTGCTGTTTTACGGTTTCGGTTAACTTGTTGTAAATATGTTACTACTTCTAAGGGTCAGCATTTGCCAAAACGGATATTAGATTAACTACTAAACGTCGAGCATTTCGGTAAAATGTGAAAGTATATTAATACTGCTTTGTACGGGTGGGCTAATTTTGGATACTCAACGTGTAGATACATGCGATTTTAAAAACATGTCTAGTGTGTGTAAAGTAAAATGAATAATATTTGCGTTACTCATAAGCGCTTATGAAAAGCGCTTTTTCCTCAGACAGTTCGTTTAATTTCACATTATTTGCAGATGGAATCGTTTTTGTTTACATTCGTTTTTATACAACTTTAGTGTTGTCGTTCATATTAACGGTCTGATGACTTCATTTTCTCACCCAACTTTTGTTTTATTCCTTTACATCCAGCAGTTATCGAGATTCCGGTCTAACACACACTAATTTTCAGTGGATGATAATATAAAACTATTGTTACTAAATAAGCAATATTAGGTACAAACCAAATTATTGCAGATCAAATTTTAACAAACCAAAACCAAATTAGACTAAAATCAAAAGTTAAAATGTCACTTCATTCGGGATTTGCATTATTATAGATTTTAAATTAACACTGTTATAATATGTATCAATTCAACAAATTTATTTAAAAGCTATATGAGATCTCGCAAAAAAAAAAGGAACTGCTTGTTACAAGCATGCCAACAATTCTTAGTAAATACTTTAAATAACTCCGATATCAAGTAGATTCATCGAGGAAGGCTAGTTCTGTATATGAGAACATTCAATAATATACAGGGTGAATAAAAAGTAAGGAACATCGATGCTACAGCCTTAAATAGTAACTTTACGAAAAGAAGTTTCTAACAAAAGTTTCCTACCAAGTTATTTGCCACAATTTGACGCTTTACATTTTTTTCCTTTGCCATATGTTTTAGCTATAACGTCATCGAAATTTTTTTTAAACGGCAGTCTATACTTTTTATGGCATGACCAGTTAGTGCTTTTTATTCTCTATAAAGCCATGTAAAAAAATAATACATTTTCCTAAAAAAAATTTCAAGAACAATCACGATAAACATTTATTATTGCCACTGGCAACATTTTTCATCACTCATCAGGTACACTTATTGCAAGAAAAACACAAGACAATAGCAGGTCCACACACTAGTGCAATAGTTTCAAATCATATTTAACATCAATTTAAGGAAGCAAATGTTCAAACTGTTCGCCATTCACTATCTGGCTGTGGGCAATACGACCAGAAAATCCTCGAACTGCATTTTAAACAGTAGCAGGTGATATTGCTCGTATATGCTCGCGGATACGAATTTTTAGATTTTCCAAATTGTCTGGTCTGTTTGTATACACTGTACTTATAGGATGGCCCCATAAAAAGAAGTCAAACGGGTTTAGATCCGGAGATCGCCCTGGCCACTCAAGATCTCCTCTTCTACCTATCAACCTATTTGTAAAAATTTCATCTAAATATTGACGAACATGAATGCTATCCTGAGGTGCAGCACCATCTTGTTGCAACCAAATTCTATCCGGATTTTCTGCTTTTGGAAATAAAACAGCTAACTCGAGAACAAGTTCAAACCTCAAAAAATCCAAATACCGATCAGCATTTAATGTGCCATCAAAGAAAAAAGAACCAAGAATTCTGTCTCCTATAATTCCCGCCAACACGTTTACTTTTTGCGGATACTGTGTGTGTAATTCTTCCATCCAAAGTGGGTTATGTAGCGACCAATAACGGGAATTGTGCCAATTTACAGCTCCATTTAAAGAAAATGTGGCTTCGTCGAAGAAGATATTCACCAAGTGTGGGTCGTTATGGCACCTGTCCATCATTTCCTCTCAAATCTGAATTCTCCTATCAAAATCATCTTCTGATAATTCTTATACAAATTTAACGTTAAAGGGATGAAATTTTTATGTATATAAAATATTCAGTATAGTTCCTTGACTAACATTATTATCCAGGGCTAATTGTCGAGTTGAAGTATGAGGATTTTCGGAAACTGTAAGCACAATATCCAACATTTTATCGCCTGTTGCAATTTTGGGACGGCCAATTTTATCCAAATTCTCTAAATTTTCTAGTAATTTTGGTTACAGTGGACCGCGTAACAGGTTTACGATTTTGATGTACAGTATTAAATAAAGCGCACACATCGTCGTGAGTTCTCTTTTTATCACCGTACTCGATCATCAACAAAATTTCGATACGGTCAGTTTCTGTTAAACGTACCATGATTAGAAATTCGTATTTAACACAGAGCACAGACTAAATTTTAATCACTTATTAATGCGACCTGTGACCGAACTGACATTACAAATTTACATTTGTTCAATTTTAAACATTTTTTAACAATTGCCTACTGTTATCTTTTGTTTATCTTGTAATTAGTGTACCTGATGAAAAATGTTGCCAGTGACAAAAGGAAATGTTTATTGTGATTGTTCTTGAAATTTTTATTATGCAAATATTTGATATTTTTACATGGCTGTATAGAGAATAATAAGCACCAACTGGTCTATAAAAAGTACAGGTTGCCATTTAAAAAAAATGTCGATGACGTCATAGCTAAAACATGAAAATCGAAAAAAAAAATTAGAAACGCCAAATTGTGACAAATAACTTGATAGAAAGCTTTTGTTAGAAACTTTTTTTCGTAAAGTTATTATTTAAGGCTGTACCGCCGATGTTCCTTACTTCTTATTGACCCTGTTTATTGCTGTGTGCTAACTCTATTTATATCTTATTTCTTACATATTTATACTAATTTTTAATTATATCTTGTAGATGTGAGGTTATAATCGGATAACATTGACATTTATGTCTTGTTGACATTTAAATTGTTGACCAATCCATAAACAAAAGACAAGCGAAAAGGAATCAACAATAGAGGGACGCTTACTTCATTCTGCGTCGAAATTCTTATGTTATTGAAGTTTACCCAAAATCTCGATCGCAAGTTAATTGCACTTCGAAGTACGATGTACTCAAATATTAACTGTTTTGTTACAAAAAATACATAAATAGCTACAGAAATTTGCATATTCGCGAAGCTGCAAAAAAGTGTGCTATCAGCTTGGTGGTAAATAAGCAACTATCAACTTCTATTTATAAAACTAACGTTTTTTGTCCGTTGCCAAGGCAACCGTGTAGGAATATGAAAAAAAAGAATGCGAAGCACACAAAATCAACCCATCAGGGCTAAGCATGAATTGACCAAAACTTAAAAAATATTTATAAATTACAAAAACTTTCTTATAAATAAATGTTCATCAATATGAAACACACTCTCAAAAAAAAAGTAGAAGTTCAAGAAAACTAAAATATACAATGTAACTGTCAATTTGATTACAATGTTACTCATATTTTGATAACTGCAGTTCAAGAATGCACAAATAAGACTGACAACTTTCCTCTATCCTTTATCAACATGACTATGGTGAAATTAAAACAACTTGAGGACCTAGAATCCAAGTTTACACAGCAATACGATGCCAAACCAACATCGACCTAAACGTGGTTAAACAATCTATTTCTGCCCAGTGTAGCAAAATATAGCTCTACTAAATTTAGAAATAAGTTAGTTATCTCCATTAGAGCGCTATATATACATATATATTGCTGTGGTATACAGGTGCTGTTGTCTTGCATCGATATGAATTTGGTAATATGCTTATTTATAATTTGTATAATGTAAAACAGTAGGATGAATCGAGATCACGTGCCGATGTAGAATGTATGTAGGCTTTGAACAACTGATATGAGCGGAGTGATGGTAACTTGGAGTTAAGGTAACGAAGAAAAAATAATAAACAAACAATTTTTTTGGGCAGTCTAAAAGAATCCCGGCAAAAAGACGGGTGGATGGTCCCTCAGACCTTTCGTTGTTCGCAGCAATAAATTAAAATAAATTGAAATAGAGGTTATCCTATTCGAGTAATTAAAATGTCGGTGTCAGTTTGTACAATTTGGAAAAATAAAGCATGTTCTAAACCTGTGCAACGAAGAGTGATTTCAAGGTGTTCTTAACAAATTTGGTTGAAAGAAAAAGGTAAGAGCGACCTAAACCTGAGATACGGGTTTATTTGAAAGGTGTTCTATCGTAAAAGCTGAGCTGGGTACACAAGTTATTAGCTGGAAGATAGGGCAGAAAAGGGCTCATAGCAATATATATATATATACATACATATATACATTATTTTTGATTTATCCAAAATGCAAAATGTCTGTTGCGTTTTTCTAAACAGAGAAGATCAAACAGAAGATACTTTTTTAAACGAAAGACAAGATCGTATAAATATTCTGTATTTAGTAAAAAATAATCTAATGTTTTTTCAACTACACCCTGTATATTCATTAATGACGATATGTTCAAATCTTTGCGTAATCGAAATTCGAACTGATTAACAACAAATTAATCGCTGTTCAAATATGTACGGTAAACTAAAGATTGAAAAATTTAAAATTTTTTGGGTTTGATATCATTATTCCTTAGAACTCAATTCTGTTTAATACTATCTGATGATACCAAAGATAATTTGATTGCGTACTTAGCACACGGATTTATGTTTTACATCAAGCGTACGTAACTTATTTACAGCATAATGAACTGAATATTTGTTGAAGGAAGAGTAAGTAAGTAAATAAATCAGTCCCTTTGACGTTTGAATTTGTCTACCAAGAGAACTTAATTTCTTTGAAGTGTTCAACCCTAAAAGCTTTAATAAATACGTCAAGTTAAGGTTAGTTCCTGCCAAATATCTTGGTTATTCGTCTCAAAGCTCAGGCTTAAACCCACGTTTGTTTGTTCGTAATATATTGAAGAAAATTACAAACGATGTATGGAGATGATATTCAAATTTGCGGCAGTAATGTCATTAGGATTACTGTCATTGTCCTATATAATCATGCTATCTCTATTGTTTCAACTGGATTTAACAATCTAAGTAATTGAACAACAACACATTGTAGTTTTTATAAAAAATAATCAATAACTGTTTGTAGATATAAAATATGTATGTATATACTTAATATAGAATGATTCATTATTGATGTAAATTATTTTTTGAAGGAACTCCCGATTCTTATTAAGCTTTACATTACTCTGTTATGTATATTTAGGTACTGGTATATGCAGTTTTAAGAACACAAATACCAACTGAGGCGATGTTAATATAATTACACTGTTAAACGCACATTTTGTGACATGGAAATTTTTAGATCTTTCTGATGTGTTTCGGCACTCTAAAAAACAAATTTAAAAACAGAATTTGCCTATCACCTACGAACTTTTAGTAAGAAGCATTTATATTTTGCAAGTACGCAACATATGCATATTGCCCCACTTTGTGGAATGTATCAGCAGTGACGACCTATGAAGTTACTGCATTTAATATGTTGTGCCCCGAAACGTCGTTACTAACGTGTTTGTGTTCTACATACTTGATCTTTGTTTATTACTATACTGTGATTGACTGTGAATTAACAAGTAATAACAATGCCTAGACAGTGTGTAAATAATATCAACGGTTTTTGTTATATGTGTAGGGAACTAACTTTTAAATCGCAATAACTTACTTTCATCCCACTTGTACGAAGAGCTTACGAACTTTATTTCGGAATTACAGTAGGAGATCAAGATAAGTCATGGGCTCCCCACATATGTTGTAAGACTTATGTAACATTGTTAGCAGGTTGGTTGAAAGGTAAAAAACGTAAAATCCGCTTTGCAGTACCAATGTTGTGTGGAGAGAACTGAAAGACCATGCCACAGATTGTTACTTTTACCTCACTAACATCTTGGGCATCTGACCGAAGTCCAAGCATACTGTGCAGTATCCCAATTTACCATCAGATTTACGGTCCGTCGTACATAGTGAAGATCTTCCTATTCCAAATCCACCAGCATCTTGGAGTTTGGACAAAGAAGAACCTGAAAGCACCGGTGTTCCAACTGATGATATGCAATTCTCACAGGAAATCGACAATGATCCACTGTTTCAAGCACGAGAATGTTCAATAGACCCACATCTGATTTCACAGGCTGAATTGAACGATTTAGTTCGAGATTTAAAACTAGCAAAATCACAGTCAGAACTTTTAGCATCGTTATTAAAAGGATGATGCCGTACATATATGTAACTCACTTCCGAAAACGTCAAAAAGGACTTACACATTGTTTCGCTCAAGAAGGGATTTTGGTATATTACACGGATGTTGACAACTTAAATGGGATGTAACATGTCTTTAAAAATCCACTTTCTGGATGCTCATCTCGATTTCTTTTTGGAAAATTTGGGTGCCGTAAGCGACGAACATGGAGAGCGGTTCCACCAAGACGTTCCAACCGTGGAAAAGCGATACCAAGGCAAATGGTGTCCTAGTTTGCTTGCTGATTTACTGGTGGACATTAATCCGTGATGCTCCAGAGACCGAATACCGCCGTAAAATATCCGCAACAACATTTTGAAGTAAGTGCAACATTAAGAACATAGCGATATTGATATATTTCCGTATAACGCACAACACTTCGTAGAAAATAAAGCGTGGGTGATAGAGAAAATCCAAGGTCATTTTCTGCTTTCTGGTGAAATTTTACATAATATACGCTATGTTTTATCGATGTCACAAAAAAAAGTTAATTTTTGTTTACCAGTGTTATCTAAGATTGGGCGCGAAAAATAACATTAATATCAACTATTATATTTTTAGGGAACGGGAAAGGCATTTTAAGGGATGAACTGACAATGAGACTGCTTTTACTACAACTTTGAATAGAAGGCTAACAGAGACAGTAAATGTATGAATATCCATTTTTTAAGGAGTAAAAATAATGTTAGATTATTTCATGTACGTACTTAAGGGCGACTTCACAATAAAGTTTGCTGATGTTGGCTATCACAATTTTAATTAGCAGGAAGTGCGAAATATATACTAAGGCACGCAATCTACGTGACGATAGTTTCAACATGACTGTACAGGGTGTCCCAAATTGCTTGATTTTGGCAGTTTTCGCTATTTCCAAACCAGGTAGAGAAAAACTGACAAATGTCACAACTTTTTTATTTGTGCAGCTTTCAACTTGAGTATTTATTTTATTTACTGTCAAACTGACTCTCTAGATATGCAAGGTAACTTGATATTACATCTACGATAAAACGCTCGTTTTCCATGGGTAACTCTGTTAGAATGTCACCAAAATGCCATTTTTTAAGAGAAATATGTCATTCTGACAGCAAGGATGACTAGACATATCTCGACATATATATTTTTGGAAAGCCTATTTTTTTTCGATTTTTTTAAGTCAAAGATAACTATGGTTTCTATTTGAAATAACAAAGTTGGCCTTGATATAAAACAACTGATGAGCGATAAAAAAAATTTGATACATGTATCTTATTCTACGTTGAAAAGTGCCTGTAGAAAGTTTTTACCGTTTGAAAAAATATTCAAAAATAAAAAAGTTGTGACATTTTTTCGAAATCGGTCAATTGTCAATTTTTGACGATATCTCGGAATCGGTTAGAGATATCGAAATGCGGTTTTCACCTATCGACGTTTCATAAAAATCGAGCTCTAGACTCATTTGTCAGTTTTTCTCTACCTGGTCTGGAAATAGCGAAAACTGCCAAAATCAAGCAATTTGGGACATCCTGTACATTATAGAGTATGCTGGAGATTGACTTAAACCATCTTCATGAATATAGGCTGTAATAGCAACATTTATGTAAATAAATGACATCAGCTTAATCACAAGGGTCTCTAAAATTTGCTAATATTCGGTATCAGAAGTTTTAATAATCAGGGAGTAGGAAATAGGGATAGAATCTACATTACCTGGTTTTAAATTAACTGTCCTAAATAGGGTGCGAAGAAATAGTGTTTATTAAAACTATACGTTATAACAAGTGACTTAAATCATTTTAATGAATAGTAGGGTTAATAAAAATATCGTGTAGAAACATTTATGCCTTTAGAATAGGGATGATTCGTTTTCATGGATCAAATAGCTTCAATGGTTGTTTTTATAAAAATTTTCCTGAATGGGGTGTCCAAAAACAACATGTACACATACAATGGACCTCAGCTTAATTCATACGGTCTCCAGAATTTTCTAATTTTAATAGGGATAATTTTTGTAGTCTAGTGCTAGCTACCTACACAAACCGTTATACCATCTATTCCTGACAGTTTTTATTTATTTTAAAGGTAAAGTAAGGTTAAATTTATTCGAAAAATAAGCAGAAAATTACTTGCATATCTTACCTTCCTTACTGTGCTGCATATTATACATGTGTAAGAATTCTAATTTATATTACATTCTGACCCACAAAGGTCTGAAGATACATATAACGTATTTGTTAAGATCTTTGGAGCTACGGATATGGACGTTTTTGCCAAATCAGAGATTCTCAACTCGGTTTAACTTTATAGTAGCATAAATATCTTATATGAAATTCTGGAGCTCCAGCACGCCCAAAATGTTTACCTACTTGACGCGCCATGCAGTATTTTGTAGTTTATCGTAAAATATTTGCTTAAAGATAAAACGTAGGACAAAAATAAAAGCTGTAGCCATCAATAACATTTAATAAAGTGTTCCGATAAGTGCAGGAGGGATACTGGAGGAACCGTGTTATCGGCTGCACTGGAGTTCAGCCATGTAACTTAATCCAGTAATGGTACTCAGACACCTCAATCGCCTCATCGATCAAGTGCGAATAGCTTGCATTTACTTTTCATGTAAATGTCAGGCTAAGAAAAACCGTAGAAAATTGTTCATCAATGTATGTTTAGGAAGGAGGTGGTATAATTTTCTTGTGTACATAATCACTCGTCTATTTTACGACGGTTATTGTTTGCTGAAAATGCAAAATGTGCTGAACAACACAAATGCGTAACATTGTGGGATTTTAACATAATTAAAATATAATCTGTATGAACATTTTCTTGTGACAAACGCTTCCGTTAAGTAGGGAGAACAATCCTTGGGAATTATTATCTCGCGGAGCGAAACATTTCACAAAACTTACAGCAAATTTATTTACATCAGCGACGGAGAGACTCGCCTTTCCAAGGGTTGGTCCGAATTAGCCGAGACATGACAGCCGACAGTGAATTAAAACCTCCAACTTGCTACTTGTCCCCGTTCGCAGTTCGAATGATTTAGGACAGGTGAAGTGGGGGAACATTTATCATGAGACTGGTGAATTATGAACACCACGGAGGAAACTCAATGGACGTATTTTATATCGTAAAAATGCCTTAGACCAACCGTATAAATGCGTTATACATCTTCTCGGTGACTGTTTATACTTTCGCAAAGTGGCTGATTTTCTGTCTTAAAATGTGAATTGCCGGTAGGAGTGTATAAAGGAATAACTACTTAATGCAATAAATAATAAGCAGTGATAATCAAGAGTAATTTATTATACCCTTAACAATACTGATAATAAAATTAGCAAAAACACTGAAACACTTTCTTGATTACTACAGTTTTCGACAATTCTGTGTAACGTAAAAATACTTACAGTAAATATGAATACAATATTAAATAAGTAATAAGAAGAGTTTAATAATTTGTCCCGTGTAAACTAAAATATTTTGTATAACATTATATTACTAAAGTTTTTAATAATTCTACAACAACGTATTAGTAAATTTTTTATCATGTTTCTGTCTGAATCTGAATGAGCCAATGCATTTTATTCATTGAAATCGACATCCTTCATAAACTATTTTTCCTTTTACGAGGGTAGGCTTTTAAGTTTTTACAAACGACCATTAGGTGGCGCTATTGAGATTTGTCATTGCACTTATTACTATTTTCGTAAAATTTGACATTTGTTATTGTCAAAACAGTAACAGATTAGAAATTGACCTAGTAGTTTGATTTACAGTGAGCGTTTAAAAAAGCAAATTGGTGAAAAAATGGAAATTTCACATAAGGTTTTCCTTGGATGACTTTTTACGATTTTATTAAAGGCTTAACTCAACAACAATACATAGAATTGCTTCTTTCAACTTTTGGTAATGAAGCACCATCAGAAAAGACTGTTTACAATCGGTTTGCAGAAGTTCGTCGTAGTCGTGCATCCGTCAGTGACGAATTTCATGAAGGTCGACGAAAATCGGTTGTTATTCCAAAAAACATCGGTGCTGAGCGCAACATGATTGAAGAAGATCGGCAAGTGACTTACAGTGAGGTAGAGGTATCCTTAGGCTTATCGGAGACTGCAGTACATTCGATTTTGCATGAACATTCAGCTGCGAATAAGATCTGTTCCCGATGGATTCCGCTTAATTTGACCGAAACTCAATAAAAGGCTCGTGTTAGTGGGTGGACCGAGGAACTGTAAAATTCGTATAAAACATCGTAACAGATGAAGAAACTTGGATATATTTGTACGAATCGGAAACTAAACAACAATCCACTGTTTGGGTGTTCCAAGATGAACCGAATCCCACAAAAGTTGTTCGTTCACGAAGCACTTCCAAGAAAATGATCGTTTGTTTCTTCGGTTGTACTGAATATATCTCAACCATTATTTTAGAGGATCGGAAAACAGTTAATGCTGAATGGTGTACTTCAATTTATTTGCTAGAAGTCATCGACGAAATCAGGAAAAACAACCGGTAATGTCGCATCATTCTTCATCATGACAATGCCAGCTCTCACACCACACGTCAAACAAGTGATTATTGAAAGGAGAACTACATCGAATTAATGTCTCATTGCCCGTATTCAACACTGATTTATCGCTTATTTTTATAAGCTAACCATAATGATGTTCTGATCATTATGGTTAGCTTATAAAAATATTAGGAGGAAGACACCGTTGAAATTGTCTTGAAAGTAATTGTAAATTCATTGATCGAAACTATAAATTTTGCTGTAAATACCTTGGAATATGTTATGCATAAATAATTTACATTAATTTATACTAGTGTTAAGGTGATCAGATCGGTACAACTAAACATCGAGACATGACGACTGAAAAAACAAATCTATCAGTTACATTTATTTTTCAGCAGTTACACAATGTCATCTGAAATTTCTTTTATTAATAAATTATTAAATATTGATAATGATAAACAAAGCAAGTGGTTTCCAGTCAGCATACTTCAGCTCGATCAGAATAAAACATCAAAGTTAATCTTTCCTTCGGTTAAGAAATACTGAAAGTAATAATTGAAATCAGTCCACAGCGACTATTTTTGTAAGAAATTATTTATCACAATTCGCAAATAATTTATACTTTAATGGGAAAATGTATTTCTTGGCTTCTCCAATATTTTCTTTATAGAAATAGTTGTTAGAAGACGAACTGATGTTGGCAGTAGAACGCACTGTCTGAATGAATAATACACATCGTCTCATATGAAATGCACCACCCATTAAAAATAAAGCTAAGTGTTTGAAACTTTGCTAAAATAATGTTTCATTATTGCGTATGAAATGATCAGGTTTTCATAAGAAAATAATAACAGCAACGAAAACAAAATTAATAATGTGTAACATCGCCATGAACACGCTTTCTATCAAGTGGTCTATGTTCTCCTGGGTTATCTCGTTCCATATAACCTCAAGTTGGTGTCTCAGCTCGTCTAAGTTGTTAGGAGTTCTTGGCAATAATCTTAATCGCCGGCTCATCATGTCCCAAAGATGTTCGATCGGCGATAAGTCCGGTGATCGTGCAGACCATAGCAACATTTGCAATTGTGCTTGTTGGAGATACGTTCTCGTAATGTTTGCAGTGTATGGACGTGCGTTATCCTGTTAGTAAATACCGTTTGGCAACGTCTGCATGAATGGTACTAACACCTGCTCCAGGACATTATGAATACAGCGATGAGCATTTAAAGTGCCTGTGACGAACACAAGAGGTGATTTGCTACTGATGTTTTTCAACAAACTCTAGATTTCGTCTTTCTCCTCGATATCGACGTACCTTCCTACAGCCGTCACTTGCCCACATACAAAATTTTGCTTCGTCACTGAAGACAATGTCGTTCCATTGCTGATTCCAGTGCTGCCGCTCTTGACACCTAGCAAACCTAACAGCCTTGTGATGTGCAGTTAAAGGGTGCTTTATTTTTAATGGGTGGTGCATTTCATATGAAACTGAGTATATACACTGCTCAACAAAATTAGGGGAACACTTCTTTAGCCGTGCATAATTTTTCAAATTAAAAACAGACGCAAGTATCGACTTTAGTATATTATGCTTTCAACATTACTTAAAAAGATACAAATAACAAATATGCTCTAATTAAACGGTTTTCTTGAGTAACACCAAACTATTGAGAAGACTACCAAAATCGAAATGTGTTTTTTCACTTAAAATGTAATGGAAATTCTGTTAACGCCCGAATACCAAGTTTCAGTAGCGCGTGTACCCTGCATTAGCTTCAATAACAGCCTGGCACCGTCGAGGCATGCTGCGAATATGACGTCTAACATGTCTTATGGTAGATTTCGCCATTATTCCACAAGGGTATCTGCCAACCCCTGAAGAGTCTGAGGTGCAGCAGGACGCTTCCTAATGCGCCTGTCGAGTAAATCCCAAACGTGTTCGATGGCATTTAAGTCTGCACTCATAGCTGGCCACCCCATCATTTGGATTTCTTGTTTCTGGAGGAAGTTTGTTGTTAAATTAGCGGTATGAACTCTACAATTATCCTGTTGTAGGATTAAGCCATTGCCGAAATTGTTCGCAAATGGCACAACATGATCTTGAAGCATCGTCTCAACATAAATTTATTCGTTGAGACGTTGGGGAACGAGAACCAAGTCTGTTGGACCGTCTATACTAATGCCGCCCCACACCATGACCGGTCCAGCTCCAAATATATAACTTCCTGTATATAAGCGGCAGTGTATCGCTCTCCAGGACGTCTGTACACTCGTATACGACCATCGCAACGAATTGGACAAAACTGCGACTCGTCTGTAAAAAGCACAGACCTCCAGTGTCGAAGTTGCCATTGCACATATTCGCGGGCAAAGTTTAGACGGCTAACTTTGTGATTCCTGCTCAAGCGAGGAGCTCGCACAGGCCTGCGAGAAGTCATATAGACTTCTATGAGTCATCTTCTAACCGTGTGATCGGAAATTGTCACACCATTGGCATTTCGGAGTAGATTTTGTAACTCACGAGCAGTAGCAGTTCGTCGGCGAAGACAAGAATTAACAATATACCGGTCGTCTCGAGGGGTAGTTTTTCTTTCACGGCCTTGTCCAATTCCCCTGGAATATCTACCCGTTTCTTGGTATCTATGCCAAACTCTGCAGATAACAGATGGACTCGATTGGAGCTGGTTTGCTACATATCGCATAGATCGACCATCTTCAAGCAAGGCAACAGCCCTCGCGACTTCAATTTCACTTAAATAACGCATTTTTGATTTAGAAGCATTGAAAAAGTCAAAACTGACTGTTTTACTGTGTCCAATGACTAATTTGATAAATTTCAGATGTTTGCTTTGTGGTCAAAAACCACTTTGTTTTGAGACTTTCTTTACATTTTGGCGTCTACGATGAAAACGAGCAAACGAATCACCATAATTCTTTTTTCACTTTGTCAATAAAGGTCTAGAGAATAATATAACAAGAAGAAAATTCTGTTTCCATCATTTTCTGGAAAACTTATAGGCGCTCAAAAAAGTGTTCCCCTAATTTTGTTGAGCAGTGTATTAGGTGTATATGCATATTGAATCAACCTTATTAAACCTAATGTAGTGATGGGCATATCTCATGAAATCATTCGAAATATTCGATTATACACGTATGTCAATGGATCTCGAGATGCTAATAGTTCATTCGAATGTTAAAAACTCGAATACGTTTATAGCGACGCACGCATCTCGAATGAACAATTCGAAATATTCGGTTATGCATGCATCACCTAGATGCGAGTAATTCATTCGAACGATAAAAACTTCTCGAACACGTTCGTTTAGAGACGCGATCATCTCGAATGAAATAATTCGAAATACTCGATTATGCATGCTTCACCGAAATGCTAATAATTCATTCGAATAATAAATACTTCTCGAACACGTTCGTAGCGCCGTGAGTATCTCGAATGAAACGATTGGAAATATTCGGTTATGCATGCATCAACGAGATGCAAGTAATTCATTCGATGACGAAAACCTCTCGACCTGCTTTTCTTTAGTGGCGCGCGCATCTTGAATGAAGCAAAACGAAATATTAGTATACGCATGCGGCACCGAGTTGCGAGCAATTCATTCGATGACGAAAACCTTTCGACCTACTTTTCTTTAGTGGCGCGCACATCTTGAATGAAGCATATATATATATATAAAATATAATATATAAATATTAGTATACGCATGCATCACCGAGATGCTAATAATACATTCGAATGATAAAAATTTCTTGCGTTACTTTCATTTCGTTGTTCGGCTGGTAATCGAAATATCGTATGTGTCGGTATACAATTTGAGTAGTATTCGAATGGATTTGTAATTCGAGAAGATAATGAAAGATATCTTGCTAAGTAACATATGTGACTTGTTCTGTGTGATGAGGCCGCATGTGCAGCTGATTTAGTAAAATAAGGTTTTATAATTTCTAACCGGGCAAACTTAAGTTATGATTATTTGTTTCTACTTTCCATAATTAAATTCAGAAATATGAATTGTAGAATTTCTTAGATTGAACATTTTACAATAAAATATATTATTGTCTTAAACTACATAAATAAATACAATAATTTAAGCAATTTATGTAACTGTTTAAAAATATCAAATAAACCTTTAATAATATGTTACGATCATTTGTAATGTGCCCGCTTTTCATATTACCCTTCCGTTTAAAACATTTAGTGGCTAAATGGATCGTCGTGATTACGCTTACAAAGATATAAACTAATAATCCATTATCATAAAATAATTAGAAATTTAAATAAATACAGAACAGAATCCAGCAAACCGAAAAATTCGAGACAAAATCGTGCCAGCGGGTCATCATTCGAAAGGCAGGATGCCAGACATTTCTCGCATTGCGCGCGCATTTTGGGTTCCAAAGATTTACTCGAGTGAATATTTCGATTATTAAAATCATTCGAATTCTAATAATTCTATTATTGAAATCATTCGATTAAGCTCATCACTAATCTGAAGGTAAACATATTATTTTAGATACATGTAGGTAGTTACTTTAGGGACCGCATTGGCCACTCGAGGTCACAGCAAATGCAGTTGCTCCGTTGGGGCGATCGAATCCCGACTGGGGCGACCGCATTTGCTTAGTTAAGTTTAGGGTGCATGTTGCATGAATGTTTAGTATGTAAGGGACGCCCGCACCCCCTGAAGTAATGCGAAAGCGGTTCCGGTGGGGGAACGGTAGTATGAATGTGTGGAAAAAAAAAGTTAGTTACGTTAATTCATTTCTTGACACATACACATTTTTTGTGTATCTATGTAATTATATTTGCTACAGAGTAATTTTTTTCATTTCTGATGATTTGTGTTCTTATATGTCGTGCAGGTATATAACAAATAGCTGCTACTATTATTAAACACTATTGTTTATGACAACAACACTATTATTTCGGTTAATCACCATGCTTAGTACACAAAAAAAATGTTGACCAGAGTATAGAACAAAAATTAGAATGAGCAGCTATAATTTGGCATTTACAAGCTGTTTTTCTATATTTTACACGTTTTTCCTTGTTGCTGGAATAAGCGAGTCAGCCATAATAATGATAGATAGGTATTCATATACATCTTTAATAAAGTTTCTTTGCTATGGATATTATAATTATTCATTGATAGGCACACATTTGAGGTTAAACGGCTGCCAAATTAATTCAAAATCATCTAACGTTTGAGTTTTTTGTTGTTACAGTATTTTTTTTAATATGCGATCTATATATCCAAGATTGTAGTACAGTGGGAAAAATGATAGTTTTATTTTTATAACATGCATACAGTCACGGTTTCATAATTGCTGGAAATACTTTGACAGATTTTGGTAATTTTTAAATTGACAATTATTGTAAACCACCTCCTTTTTGCCAACAATTACCCTAATTATTTTAGCTTACTTACTCTACTGCAATGCTAAACTAACTTACAGTGTATGCATAGAAAACCATTGCCAGTAAAATTAGATTTATATGTATAATATCGAAGCATGCACTATTTAATTTGAAGTCAACAGATCCAAACTAAAAATGCAGTTATTTGTTTTAAATAACATATGTCAAAAACTTTATTTCATGGATCCCAGAGCTTTAACTTTTTTACAGTTTTTAATATATTAATAATCTATGTAACCCTTGTTCTCCCCAGCGATATTTGTTGTTTCTAGTAATACATAATAATGGAGTTATTCAATTGTGAATTAATGTTCTTCAGTTGTTATTCTACGAGTGCATCGGTAAGACGTGGTCTTCTAACATTTGACTAAAGATCTTGGTACGGTTTTGGGGGGAACCCGTGTGCCTCCCGTACCCATTCGTTTCTGTCAATTAGAAATAATCTCATTTTAATGCCAATCCTATTTTGTTACATACATTTCCAATATTATTTTCTAGTTTCTTGGTAACTGCACCTGCAACAGTAATTGTTTGCAGACATACGAGGGCTGTTCTGTTTCTGCTGAGCCTTGTTACGGGCCAAACGAGCTTTTCGTCGACCCGCAACCGGATAGGTGGAAAAAGGCCTACAGCTTAGCTCAGAGGAGTAGGGGGAGTTCACGGAAATCGCTTACGGGAGGAAATCTTTCTGGTTGTGTACAGAGTGGGTCAAAATTAGTCGGCGCCACCTTCCAAATACAGCTGGTTGTAGGTCCTTGTGGAAGGCCAAAAGGCCAGCAGCTTACGGGAATCGGACTCACCTTTATTGTGCCTCCTCCTATATATATGAAGCTTGCAAAACTCATGCACAAACAAATACAAATACAAAATAATAAAAGATATACTGAATTTTAAAAAACATATAATGAAATTATTGGCAATACAATAGAATGATAGCAAAAGGTGATTTTAATAACTCTATGTTACAAATATAGGTACTTTGAGCGCTCAAGCCGAGGGGGCTCGCCGTCGTTGGCGCACCTAATTTGTCCAAATGACTACGCGGCCAATGGCGTTGGAGCTTACACGAATAACACGATATATATATAATTAATCTTTACATTTGGTAATACAAAAAAACTGTCGGCTACTGAAGGTCGCTTCTTATTACAAACAAAAAAAAGGTTCAATCACTTCGAATTTTGCAAGTTTACGCGTAAAAAAACGTTGTTTTTTCACTACACAAAAAGACTGGTACTTTCTCCGCAACAAATAAACTTAGTTTCCTTACCTTGATTTGTAGTAACGAGGCGGAGACAGGCACAATGTGGAGGTCTTGAACAGGTGCAGGTACAGTTTGGGGTTATTTCCTGGTCCGGAAGGAAAAAAGGTAGACGTTCTTCTTCAGAAAAATTTAGGACGAAATTTTCGTCGCAGCAACGGCACAGGTACAGGAACAATGGGCTCGATACTAATCCGCCAAAGGCGATGGGCAAATTCGCAATGAATTGCCTTTTTAGGGTTGAAATCCAGCGTATTTTTTTTTTAAATCCGACACTTGTCGATATTCTGTTCACTCCACGGTGATACAGCGATACGAGATTATGCGATGGATACCCATCGAAAAACCCAAGCCGCCCCTGCCGTACCTAATTTCTTAACGCCCCCCGAAGATGGAATTTGGTGGACCGGAGTTCAGCGAAGTTCGAAGGCTGACTAATGAACTAACGCGACTGAAACCTGCATTTCCCCCAAAATATTGCAACATATTAGGTACGAAACAATTCTAGAACGAAATTAACACGTGCGTTTTCCGAGAAATATTCGGGAAGCGATATTTGAAACTGCTAACAAAGGAATTCCTGGAAATGTTTTTAGACGGCAAAGCTAACCTACAAAGAGAAACTATCGAAATTGCTTTCGTCATAAATTAAACCCTAAAAACAACAAAATACCCAAAACTGTAATCGACGTAAAAACGGCAATTAAAATAAAGTTTTTAATTCCTATTAAGCGGCAATTAGAGTACAACATTAATTCAAATGTAGCGGCAAATTTTAAAAGAACATAACAGCCTAATAAAGTAATACACAATTTATTTACAGAACAAATTTATTTATAATTTTTCAAAGTATTCCCTTCCACAGTCAATGTATTTTTGCATCCGTGAAAACCAATCTTCAAAACTTTTTCTCCAATCTTCTCGCCTAAGGACTGGTTAATAACGCAACAGCTAATTTGCCCAAATACATTTTTGTATGTACAAAATCAAGCAGCCAATACGAACTAGTTCTAACCAATCAACCAATTCTGAAACTTGTTGGACTTTAGACGTTTGCTTATCTTCTGCAAGTTGAAATCAAATACATACCACTGTTGAAATTCCACTAAAATGCACCTTAATATTTAATAAGGGCTGCGTATCTTTTTGTGCAAAGTAAGCTTTCATAATCTGTTTGTAATAGGGAGGTCATATTTTTGCAGCGTTCTGGAAGAGTTTCTCTAGATTTACTGGTTTGTGCTTTATTTTATCAAAATTCCAGCCACTTCCTCATAAAATACCTACATTTATAAGAGTTTAACTCAACTTTAACGTACAAAAGTTCATCAGAAGTTGGTTCGCTTGGAGATTACGATTAATTACCCAAGGGGAAAGGATTTAAATATTGAAAATCGCATCAACGGGGCGAATTTATTAACATTCTAAAAGTGCGTGATTTCGCCGTCTGTACCTTTTCTTTGGAGGAATTTGTTATAATGCAGTTACCAGTGAATTTCCGAAAAAAATCTTGCATATCGTAGACGTTCTAGTACGTGACTACAGATCTAAACGAATGAGAACATGAATTAAAATTTAGTTGTCATCGAAAAACAAATTACGCCTCCTACGCCTCAAAACAGGGCTCAAACTTTGTTAAGACTTTCTGAACGTAGTTACGCAACTGGCAGCAGTTTTTCGGTCGAAAGAAGTGATTGATTTCTCGAGAGAACAGCACCCTTCGATCCATCAACTCTGATTAAACGAGTTTGGGTGCCGATGAGTTATCGATTAATATGTGTTGTAATGTATTTTTTATTAGATCAAAAAGCTTGTAGCTGTTGTTTGACAGTTTTTCTTTCATATCTTACATGTGTGATTAATACACTTTACAGTAAAATTGAAAGCAAATATTTATGCTTGCTAATGATGTGAAAAATAAGTCGAAATTATTTATCGTTCAATATATTACTACATCTTTTGAATATTCTGAAGACAGGTAGAAAACTTTTTGTAAATCTACAGTATCGTAAGGTAATATTTTAATAAAGCTTGCCGTTGAGGGTGGAAAGTTGTGTAATTAATATTAAATGGGATATTGATGTTTAAGCAAATTACTTGCTTAGTAACAAAATGTTGTAGTATTTTGATTAAATAAATAATTACATTATCTGGTGTAAGTAGAGAGTTTTTATAAAACAAAATATCGATCTAAGTATGTTTTACGTAGCGCATCACTGCAGTGACAATATCAAGCAATAAAATAGCATTACAGCCGCATGTATAGCTAATATAGATATATTCTATATTGACGGCACGTAACGACGGTGAAGCAGGAGGAAAGTATGAAAGGGAAGAGGAGAGTGTCTAGACATGGTGCAAAAGTGGAAATGTAACCGGAAGGAAAACTACTGGATTTTGAGGTAGCAGATGAATTATGTACGATGTATCCAAGGGAATTCTCTCCTTGCGAGTTGCTGTTTTCATTCTTGGGATTCTTAAGGGACGTCCCGGTTTGGCATTTTTTTCTTGTACATAATTTAAGAATGCTGTTCGGATGAGAAAAGCTAAATTATATTTCAAATTTTCTTGAATGGGGTTTTCAGGAGTTACGCGTCTTGTAATTATTAACATCAACAGTCGATTTCTTTATGGTTCAGTTGTAGGACCTAAAGCATTATTAAATTTATGATTTTAATTAATTTAATACATGCTGATATTCGTTTTACAGTAAAAGTAAATAATATTGTTTTTAATGTGAATCTGCTATTTGCAATATTGACAAATAATTGAAAACCTATTATTGGAGTGTATATTTATCAAGCTTTTTCTATTTTAAAATGTATATGTTTAAATAAGTAATTACTGAGTGTTTTGCTTTCCCATAATTGTAGTTCAGTTATAGTATATCTGAGTCATATCTAAATGATCATCAGACTAGGAAGAAATAAATATGCATATGTTCGTATGTGGCCTAGGAAATATAGAACATCAACCAACCAAGCTTACAGAACTAAATTCGTCCCCTTGATACGGAAGTTTAGTGTTTTTGGTGTATTTTTCATCAAATATCTAGATTTAAAGTTCTTGCTTTCCTTATACTACAAAATTCGCTGTGCGACTAATAACCTAAATGTAATAGTCTTGTATACAGTCTCATCCGTTTCTAATTTTATGTTTACTTGTTTGCTATAAATAATTAATCGATGATGTCAAAATGTTATAAAGGATATGCTATTTTTGAATTAAATGTGAGAACAGTAATGTTTATGAAATTGCTAAGCTTCCCGAATTTGTTAGTAAATATTTGAAAATAATAAATACACATTATTGTATTAATCAACAGTAAGTATTTTGCACATATTCATATAATAAGATGTATAGATGGATTTACTAAAATAACAAGTACGACAAAACCAGCGTATCGGATAGCTTAAAATGGCAATTTTGTATTGCGGTCTGTTTTATGTGGCCTATGATATGGAAGACTTCCTTTAAACCTCCTTATACACTAAGCAATAAAAGAAGGAATTTAATAACGGCTATTGCGTTGTGTCCGCGTTACCCGCACCATTTTCGAAGCAGTGGATTCCTAAATCCACCAAAATGATTGAATATATCGAATAAGTGTATCAACTGTCAGGTCTGCAGCAAACATAGAATACAAAGATCACATAATAAGAAATGTGTCGGCTTGATGGTTCCGCTGCAGCATACATTCATTCACATCTTTTACTGATGGCATTCACAGAATATCTTTCAATGGAAATCCTTCATAGTTATAAGGCCTATAGTTGCGATTCCCAACGCTGTTAAAAATTGAAATGCCTAAAATGAGAAGGAAAGTCTGTTAGACAGATTATTAGTCAAGATGCAGGGTGTATAAGTTATTAAAACCAATTAATTGCAATTATTTCAATAAAAGTAGGACACTAAAGTCAATCTAGTTACTATTACTTGAAAGTACCCATAAATCTTCATAAAAGTAATATTTACCCAACAACAAGTCGTACAATGAAGGAGTGTACCAGAAGGTTGTCCAGTTACTGCTATGCCGTACTATATTCTGTATCTTTTATAGTGTTTTAGTACTCTTGAAGGATTCCTAATAATGTCGCCACAAGTGCTAACTCGACCTAGGAGACTTCCACCGTTAGTCTAAATAATATACGTAGATGGCCCTCTAAATAAAATTTTAACGGGTTTAAGTAAGGTCAATGGATCAGTACAGCAACTAAATTTCCATTACACTCCAGGGCTTTCAAAAAATATATTTAACACCATCCCAATTTAAAATGAAGGGTAAAACCATTGTGCACAGAATAAAGATATTTCTGTATATTTAAGAGGCCATCGCTGCAAATGTAGCAACAGAGGAATATGATCAGATAAGAGAAATCCCTTTATCGAGCTGTTTTGTCACTAAAACATTTCCACTCAGCCATGAAAAAGATGCGTATCTGCTCTGCGAAAGAATAATCAATTTTTCTGAAAATTTCAAAAACACGATAGTGCAATTAACTGGTACTTTAGGACCTTGGTACATTGTTCTGAATTATTGCATTAACAAACTGATTTTATGGCAATCTAGGCCATTTTGACAGTAAGTACCTAGTATTTAAAAGTTCGCGATTGTTCACTAGTATCACGAATTATTAGCATTAACAAGTAGCAACTACACTATAGTTATAATTATATCACAAATTCAACTTAAGTTATTCCTAAAATAATTGTAATAAACCATTACCTTAAAAATAACTTGTACTTTGGGCTTTAAACCGTATGAGCTATATATTAGTCAAAACTCTTGTCTTATCTAAGACCACAAAAAACTGCTTTTACATTTTATTAACACTTTTTAAATCACTCTGTGAACACATCGAGTTAGTGATTAATACTGTTATCGCAAAACGTTACTCGTTTTGGATGTGCACTATTTATATTTCATTTACATGCATTACAATTAGTGTTACGCTGATTACTCGGCAGATAATCAGTAATAGATATATTGGCCATTTTGCTGATTAATCGATATTAGCTTTTCGCCCAACTAATCGATTGTGATAAACAAAGTATATATATATATAAGCGAGTCTTTTACAGCTTAAAGCCGTCTCTCGCATCTCAAGCGCCAATAATCTTTATCTAGACAGTCTTCCTCGTGTAAGTCTCGTATTTCCATTGCCTCCTGTACTTCTTGAGTCCACCCTCTAGGTGGTCGTCCTCTTTTGCGTCTTTCCCAAGGTATCCAGCTCCAAACTATTTGCGGCCATCTATCAGGTGCCATCCTTCTCATATGTCCATACCATTTTAATCTTTTCTCTTCTATTTCTTCTATCACTGTTTTTTTACATGCATTACAATTAGTGTTACGCTGATTACTCGGCAGATAATCAGTAATAGATATATTGGCCATTTTGCTGATTAATCGATATCAGCTTTTCGCCCAACTAATCGATTGTGATAAACAAAGTAATTACGGTAAATGTAATTCAGAGAATAACATTTACTATTGTATAATTTGTATCACTATTTACTTATAGTCGATTCATAATTGTGATTAATTATATAATAACTTACGTACATTTAATTACAATAAGCATTTCACATTACAATACACAATTACATGATAAATAATCCGCGGCCGATTAATCGATATCGGTTGATAGGGTACGACCGGTTAATCGGTAATCGGTAATCAAGCAATTGGCTTATCGACGCAACTCTAATTATAATAGAAAATTATGTAAAAAAACGTGTTAGATTTAAAATTAATAAAACAGCAAATACGGAAACGGGATTGGAATTTAGTAGAATTTTTTTTAAATATATGTTTGAACATGGCATTGTCACTACACTTGAACCTGCTATAGATCTACTACTACTACTACTACTAAGGTGCAATTATATCAAAGGGCAATCTATTTCTTAACTGTTCTTATTTATTTCTGGGGACCGCGGTAGAGTAATGTACGCAGCGCTTGGCTTCGGAGTTATTCTACCAAAGTCGCTCAGGTTTGAATCCTGAGCACTGCACTTTCCCAGGGTGTTTGTGGTGTCTGGGGCATGGGGTTTTTTAAGGGTGGGGCATGTTAGACCTGTGAATAGCACGAAATGTGCTAAGCCGGGATAAGCTGGGCGGGATGGGAACCTTGGAGTAGCCTTTGGCAACTCCACGATTCTTAAAAAAAAAATTTATTTCTAAGCCCGTTGAAGAAAAAAAAACATTTTGATTTTCAAGGTATTTATGAGCTAGTGATATTTACAACTAAACATAAATATATACTTAAGCTTATATACCGTGGGCTGACTATGAATACGCTCCGTAGGGAAAATACAAGCGTTTGTGGAATTCTTCAATTTCCTGCTCCCAAAGTTGAAAAGCGTATGTGAAACAGGGTGTGTACGAAAGGGGCGTAAAATATACATAGATCACATCTATTTTTTATTAATATAATACTAAATTAAAGAATAGGTACATTGAAAAACAGTTGATTTAGTTTTTAAATGCCTTCATGTAGTAATACCGCTTAAGCTGGCGCGCGAATAGAGTCGGCGTGGGGCAATAGGTGAAGATTTGTTTTGTGCAGCGAACTTGGGGAGTTCGCATTCTCAATATTTTGGAAACAGAGCGTATTCAAAGTCAGCCAGATATATACATATTACAAACTATTACCTGTTTCAAGAGATGCCTCCTCTTTAAGTAAGACAAAAGAAGAGTAGACGTGCTGGTATCTCATTCTAGTAATACACGCCGACTTTGGCAAGTAGATCTCGAAAATGCTATTAATTGTTACAAAGCTAAATAAATCGGTGCATTCTATTCTAGCACAGAAACGTCGAGCTTCTCTGTTCGAAAACTGGAACGAATTGACTAAAGCATAAATCCCCGACTACATTGGAGGTTCAAATGGAAGATGTGGTGCAACTTCGCCTTTTTAGAAGTATTCAGTTAAAATATCCAACGAAAGCTACCGAACTGCTCTAAGCACAGAAGAAACTATAAACGAAACGACCTCTAAATACAACGACTGCAATCAGAACAGACGAAAAGTGTAGGAGAAATAAAGCGATTTGGATCTGACGTAAACATTTTAACTGAAACAAAGAAAAAAGGCAAAGGTAATAACTTGGAATACCTTATACATCACTATAAGAGCGTTGGAAAACTATGACAAGTAAATGCAAAAAGTTGAGCTTTAATTAAATAAAAAACAACTGGCTTAAAAGATGGGTAGAAGTAAGCGAATAATTAATAGAGGTTGGAGTAATATTAAAGCATAAATTAAGAAATGCTGAAACAGCAAAAAACTTCTGCTTTACAAAAGTTTTAGATGAAAGAAGTTCTAAGAGAATATCCCTCCATTGATCGACATATAATTAAGGCAGTCAAACTTCATTGACGGCAAAAAAATATTATCGCAGTGGCCTTTCAAAAAGGTATAAACTTGCTTATGCATCACTTAGCCTATATTACAAAAAATTAATCATCTAACAAGACAATTTTAATAATTTCTATATTTAAAAAGTAAATAGAAAAGCCAGATCAATTTTATTGTCCCTTTCTATCACTAGTCCCTTAACATTTCAGTTGTAGAAGGTTATTAGCCTCACTGACAACTAGTGAACGACTGTATAAAGGTATCAGTGGCAACTAAGAGAACGTAAAGCAAGCTGCAGACACTTGTTTTATTTGTCAAAGGCTAGTAAGTTAAGTTTTTTGGATGGTATTATATACTGATGACTATGAATATCTTCTGCTTCTTCAAGAGAATATTTTCTGATGGCTGAACTTAATCAATGTTTAACTAGAAATTGTACTTTTTATATCGCAAACCTGTTAAACGGAAGTTGAAAATTACCCGTCAGTCAACCAAGTTTAATAAATCTAACCTTGATAGAATATAACGCAGTATTAGTGTTACATATCATTACGGGAAAATTTCAATGCGAAGACAAGAAATAAAGTTGGCGATATGATTTTGTAATGGTAGCTTATATAACAATTCATAACTAATTTTTCATTAAGTCAATAAACAGAAAGTAATACATTCAAATTACGTTTATTCGTTGAGTAAATTAATACTTACATCACCAAATATCTCAAGAACCAAGATAGTAATACGTCTTTTCTATTAGGAATAATAAATTTCTGATATTCTATAAAATTTTTGTTATCTCACCAATAATAAAAAAATTTGCGAATATTAATAAATAATGTGATTAACTGATATATTTTAATTTACATTAAATCTCACCGTAACTGGTTTACTGTATTGCGTTTGTGATAGATAAATTAGAATTACTCGAAGCAGTATAGTACTTATGGAAAATAGCCCCAGAATATGTTACTACAATAGTAAAAATAATATTTTTAAAAGAGTTAAGTAAGTTCTTGGTACCATTTTACGATAAAATCACCATTTCGTTCGTCCCATCTTGAAACTGAGCTGTGCTTTCCGGTTTTAAAAATTACTCTGGAGTTAATTCAAGGAAAACCTTGTAGTGTCTTTCACTGCATCGCCAAACGTATCCCTCTTAAAATGTTTGTGATTTGTCTAAATGGGTGGAAGCTAATGGAATCTGATCCGGAATGTACCTTTGGCGGGTAACAGTAGAACGTCGCATTTGAACTGTTGCAACGGATCACTTGGTTGTACGTTTTTCGAAATTAGAATACACTATTTATACTGTTTAACCTAATTAACGGATATTTAGCAACATTAGTAATAAATAGATTAAAATAACACCTTCAAATATTTTTAATAATATGTTTAAACAAGAAAACGAATGCTTTATAGCATTTCCATTTGTTTCTGTAAGTTGAAACGCGATTATATAGTAGTAAAGCGAGCGTCAAAACTATTTTGGTGATAGTTCAAATTGTTACTTTTTTTAATACTAGGGGTCGTTTTTAACATTAATTGCAATTAATAGTGGAACAGCACCACGATATGTCTGAATTAGAGGCTTCTAGAGCCATAGATCAATTGGAAGGAGGACGAATACAGCAAGCAGCTGCCCAAGTTTGGAAACGCTTTTTGAAAACTGGAGGAGAACAAGGTCGACCAGCATCAACAACACCAAGTTTCACGTACAAATCGAACTTTCATTGTAATCCAGCTTCCAGGTAAGTTTGCAGCTGCTACTAGAAGGCCGGTATCAACATAAACAATAAGAAATCGTCTTCATGGCGTCTACTTATAAGCTCGAAGACCACTGATTTGCATTCCACTCCCTGCAAATCATAAAGGAGTCCGCATTTAGGTTTTGTCAACACTTACAACGACCATATAGGTGTAGCTTCTTAATAATAAATTTAAATTAATTGCTCGGTTAATATTTTACCACGAATGATTTGTTTACAAACACGGTACTAGCAAAACTTACATTTTTGGCTTCATTTGTTTTGACTGGGTGAGATCTAGGACGCGGCTTTCCAAGCATCTCTTGGCTTATTGTACACCCTAACTATTTACTTTGCCCATATGTGGTAGTTCCAAGTGATTTTTAACGTATCACACATAGCAGTGGCACGAGACCTACAGCTTTACTTGATCTCCAACGGAAGGCACATTTTTAGCTTTCCTCTTCGCCAGAAAAATCTCATCGACCTCGGCCGGATTCGAACCTGCTTCCATTGGATCTAGAGGCAAGTGCACTAACCACTAGATCACCGAGACCGGCTAACTTAGTGCCTTAATATTATGTTGAACAATAAGATAATATATCATTTATACAACATTAAAAAACACCTTCACGTTTTACAGAAAAGTTTTCGAAAAAAAGAAAACAAAGAAAATATTTTGTCCTTTACATGTTTATTTTCCTATTGATATTGCAATGGTAAATAGTTGAATAGAATCAGTACCTTTTCCGCTTAAGAATGGCGGTCACTATAATGGTTTAAAAGTATTGACTGTTTTCTCAAGATTTAGTAAACATAGAACGAAGGCACATATCATCTAAAATCTAGAAAATATTGCATTATACATTTTACAAGGAAATTTCTACTAAGAGAGGCTAACAGTTTCCCCACATTTTGTGAGATAATAAAGCTTCCTTAACGCAATTTAATATTTAATAACGTTGGCAATTAGGAAGTCTTCTGCCCTTTGATATTTTCATCTAAGCAGTGGCTGCTCTACAAAAACATTAATAGAGATCAATTTCTATTAGTTTCGTAGATTAAGTTATGTGACTGGAACTCGCCGCATTTAATTTTCTAGAGTTTCTTTTTACTTTTAATCCCAAATAGCAGCTTTTCATTTACGTTAAAGGAACCGGCTTGTTGGTTCGTTGCGTTTACAGATTTATATAGTACTGTCATCGATCATTTCAGGAGACATTGTAGATTTTATCAGATTATCAAACAAGAGTATTATCTCAAGTATTAAGTTATTAAAATACCCAAGCAGGTGAGAATGTTTGTTGGGTAATTTATCATTTTAGAGGTATTACTTTTTTGTTTTTTTTTAGTTGCGACTGACAAAAGGAAAGTTTTAACGGTTTCGCTGGTACATTTCGTGTTCGGTTAACGATTAAATTTGTGTTGTTTGAAAACCAGAGCATCTTTCACATACAAATGAGAATTAACACTTGTCACAGCCGCACTTATCCTATGTGAACAGCACAACGCCCGCCACTCAGCCTTGTAGTGATTCAATAGGGTGGTATGTAAATGTGTCAGTTTTCACGCCCTGATTGACTCGAGTTAGGGATTCACCCTGCATAAAGCAATCCCCAACCCTCTCCGATGCGTGCAATAATACAATACTCCCACACCCCTAGCTAATAATACCCCGTCATCATGACAACTGCTCTTGACACATCAGCCTGGACTTTGTGATGGCTTTTGTCATACGAACTTGCTAATCGTGGATTGTCAGAGATTGTGTCATGTTATAAATCTCACATTCATTATAATCGTTATCTGTCCATAAACTCTTATGTGGGAATTAGCATACGCGTTCAAAATAGTACAAGATATATAAGTTTCATTACGAACTTTAAGTAAAGAACTCGACGCTAGCTCTGAGTTTCCAATTGGTAGCATCTTTGGAAAAACTATGTAATTATTAATTTAATATTTACTGCAAATAGAATTTCTTCTTGTATTTTGTCAATTGTGACAGTGTAAACATTGTCCGTACTTGTAAACTACCCGGTAAAATGTATAAATTAGTTATCGTTCTGAATTTTACCAGATTTTACTATAAGATTGTTAGCAGTACTAACAACTGACATTTGAAGAAAATGAAGTTCAATATTTGCATTTTACTAAATCAGACTTAAAAATTGTCAGCCATAGTAACAACTGAGATTTGAAGAAAATTGATTTTGTTATTTGGATATTCTGAATTCGGACTATAAAAATTGTCAGCAGTGGTAACAACTGACATTTAAGAAAAATGAGTGTCGTTATTTGCATTTAGTCAAATCAATCTATAAAAATTGTCACTACTTACAAATAAATTTCATAAGATATAATTAATTACTGCATTTTATAATCATTGTAATCACTAGTAAGAACTGGAGTTTTATAAAAGTTGGATTAAATTTTAGCATTTTGTAAAATCTGACTATAAAAATTGTCAGCCGTAGTAACAACTGACATTTGAAGAAATTGACTTCAATATTTGCATTTTATCAATTCAGACTCAAAAAATTGTCAGCCATAGTAACAACTGGGATTTGAAGAAAATCGATTTCCTTAATTGGATATTCTGAATTCGGACTATAAAAATTGTCAGCAGAGGTAACAACTTACATTTGAGAAAAATGAGTGTCATTATTTGCATTTTGTCAAATCGGTCTATGTCACTACTTACAAATAAATTTCATAATATATAATAAATTTTTGCATTTTATAATCATTATAGTCACTAGTATGAACTGTAATTTTCTAAAAGTTGGATTAAATTTTAACATTTTTTCACATCAGACTATAAAAATTGCGAGCCGTAGTAACAACTGACATTTAAAAAGAACATTGACTTCAACATTTGCATTTTGTCAATTCAGACTCAAAAAATTGTCAGCCATAGTAACAACTGGGATTTGAAGCTATTTCCTTATTTGGACATTCTGAATTGTGACTATAAAAATTATCAGTAGTGGTAACAAGTGACATTTTAGATAAATGAGTTTAATTATTTGCATTTTATCATATCAGAATATAAAAATTGTTAGCACTACTTACAAGTAAAATTACATAATAAATAAATTAATGTTTGCATTTTATAATCATTGTAATAACTAATAACTCGAATTTTAAGAAAATTAAATAAAATTTTTGCATTTTGTCAAAATGGCTACAAAAAAAAATCAAGAACAACTGACATTTGAAAAATTGACATCAATATTTACATATTGTCAAATTATACTATAAAAATTGTTAGTACTAGTAACTCTTAGTATTTGGAGATAATTGATTTCCGTATTTGCATATTCTGAATTCTGACTATATAAATTGTCAGCACCAGTAAGAACTGGTATTTGAGAAAAATGAGCACTACAAGAAAAATTTCATAATAATTAAATTATATTTGCATCTTGTAATCACTGAATTCACTAGCAAGAACTGAAATTTTATGAAAATTGGATTAAAGTTTTGCATTCTCTCAAATCTGACTGTAAAAACTGTCAGCACTAGTAGCAACTAAAATTTCACAGAAATGAAGTTTATTTTTGTCTGTTTATTATCGTTTTAAACTCTAGTACCATTGAAATTTTATAAAATAAGAATTATTTATTTGCATATTGTCAGTTTTGATTATATGAACCGCTATTCATCATTATCATCATCATTGACAGCCTTTTCGTCCCACTGCTGGGCATCGGCCTCTTCTTTGCCACGTGCTTCTCCTCAGCGCTAAGGTAGAAACACGGGGGACGTACAGTTTAACGTAGAATCCGAACGACAGAAATTCAAGGGAAGGTTTTTAGCATTAAGATCCCACGGTTGCAAGCCAGATTAGGAAATTGTGTGTTGTGGGTTGCAGACAAGATATTTATATATCTGAATAGTAATGCTAAGGTTTCGCACCCAAGCCAAAAACGGCGTTTTACACAGAAAGCGAACGCTCTACCAACTGAGCTACCGCCACACGCGCGCTATTAGCAACTGAAATTTCATGATAATTGAATACAAGTTTATATTTTACTAAATGTGTCTCCATAAGCATAATATTTTTACATCGACTGTACATAAAATATACTGTAGGATTAACAAAAGCATTTCTAATTTCATTTTAATGTGGTATCGCTGACTAATCTCCGCATAGTGCAAAAATGAGACTGAAACTTTCTACAAACTTTAAAATTGCATAAAAGAATCTCAGGGATACAGTTTTAAATTAAATGTTATTTTATTCTTTTACAGTTCCTTTCAGTGTTAAGTGAGAATGTAATATGAACTAAGTTATACAAAACTTGGAGAATTTTCTTAATGTGCGCGAAGAAGGTAATTATTCGTAATACATATTATATTCCAGTGATTATCTTTTAGCAAACTTTTCTTTGAGCTTTAATTACAAAACTTATAATTAAAAACTGAACAGGCGTAGCGCAGACTTCCATTTTATTATATCTTAAAAATCGCAGACCTTAAAATCAAAAACTCGTTTTATAACAGCATAAAAACGCATTCGGCGTTCGTCAGATTTTAGCGTTTCGTGAAATCGTCCTATTAACTTTGTTAAATTCTAAATGATCTTTGCACGCGATATGTGTTATGTTGACTGCAGGGTAAGCAGTTAATTTTGGGCACTCAAAATTGATTTATTAATAATAAATGCAATGCTTAATGACTGAAATAAGTAACCAACAGAAACGAATCGTGAGAGATTGTTTCTTTATTCTCGCACTGGACAATTTAAAATTTCTATACTATTTCCCATTAAAGATTTTCTTTAGTCGAATATATTCAGTATGAATGTTCATACAAAAAATTAGAATAAACATATTCCTGTTCATATTCAAACGTAGATTAAGGACATATTGTATTACAATTTAAAGATTAGAGATAAAGACATAAAGATAAAAACATGGTGTGCTACAAAAGATAAACTTCAATACACGTTTATTACCGTGGCCAAAACCTACCTACCTATGACAGTTTCAACCGATACAATTAAATCTATGACAGTATCATAGGAACCTATAAGATGCAAGCTAGAATAAGAAAGGAATATATGTAATCGAACAAATTTTGCCTTTTAACTATCTGGGAGTTCTCATTGTATGTTATCGAAATGTAAATCAAGAGGTTGTCACATGGAAAAACGAACATAATATGTCAGTGAAAAGTAAAGTAAAGTTATATAAAGTGATAGTAAGACCCACAATGACATACAGAGGAGAAACCAGCATAGAAACTGCTAAAACAAAACAATTTCTACGAACCGTCGAAATGGGCACCTTTCTAGCAATTATCGGAAAAACAAGATTAGACCACATACGTAATGACTAATGACGATGTAAGACAGCAGTGCAATATAGCTGATATTGTGAAATTTACAAAACACAGGAAAAAGAATGGAACAACCATGTTGAAACACCTGAAACCTCAAGACTTATTCGAATAGCACCTGATTTAAAATCAGCAAGAAAATGTAATCCAGAGCGACCGCAGAAAATATGGAGAGAACATTGGATCTCAAGATCAGGAAAAGGTCCATAATAAGCATGAAGAATCACAGTCTATAAATGCCTAAAAGACGAAAAAGAAGAAGAGATGATAAAAATAAACACTTTTTACCTATGTACCACTGCATGGGTAAATTTGGAAGACACTATAAACCATCACTTTAAACTAAAATTTTCAGGGAAGATATATTACAATAGAAATAAATATTCTATAGTCCCGGAGATAAGAACACAAACTGTTTTGGTTGCTGATACTTAAATACCCTGTGGATTTACTGGGATGCAATTGTAAGAGTAAGTTAAGTTTATTAGAACTTCTGTATTATTTGCCTAGTTCTATCCGCATTTATATCTATTGTGCTTCATTCCGGCTCATTCAAACTATTCTCCTCATGCTAAGAGAGATGCGGAGGACGTCACAGCTGACATTTTGAAAGAAGAAGGCGACATTTCAAAGCATTTGAATTTTGATATAAGCGTAACTCTCGTTGCTATCCGACAAATGCATAGAAGCAACCCTCCAGTCGGAAATCCATCCGAATTTTGGAGAAGGTGTCTAATAATTCCTTACTTGGATTCCATGTCATCTTTAGAAGTCAGATTTTCTGCAGACAGATCGCCTGCATTTTCATTGACACATTTCCATCCGAGTAACGTGTCAGATGTTTCATTGGAGGAATGGAATGAAAGTACTTCATCTTGTGCAACTATTTACAATTTGGGAGATATCAAAGAAGAAAGGGAATTGTGGTTCAAAATGTGGAATGAGGTAAAAGTAGCGCCAGATATCATCGAGGTTTTAATGAAGTGCGAATTGGTTTTCCCAACCATTAGAAAAGCGCTACTGATTTTGCTTTCACAACCCTGCAGAACAAACACTATAGAGCGGTCATTCAGCTCCGTTCGCCGAAATAAAACATGGCTTAGAAGTACTATTGGTGAAAATAGGTTAAATAGGTTAGTCTTGCTAGGCATTCATCGTCAATGAGTTTTCGCAAACAAGGAACAATTAGTGGAAACTGTAGTTAGAAAATTAGCAACTAATCCTCGCAGGCTACTGTTCAAAAATTAATTTTATTAATAAATAGTGTTTTTCTTTTGTAATTGTGTATTATTGCATACGTCCCCCATGGACCCCTTTCCTCCATGAAAGAAGTTGGATTCAGAAAGCTGTCCCCCCCCTTCGGTTCGAACTGGATACGCCCTTTCCCTAACCGAATCACAGCGAATGATAGACTGTATAATCCAACATACTTACTAAAGGTTTGAGTATTTTTATAAATGTTTGTAATACCAAGGTATTCTCAAAAAAAAAACAGAAAACACAGTCCTGCAATTCAATGGCAACATAGTCCAACGAGTATTCTTGTATAAATACTTAGGTATCATCATATACCATACTGTGACATGAAGAAAAAATAAGATCCAGAATTAAACAGGGTCGGCAAACCTACACGAATTTGAAAGAACTCTTTATGAGATCAGATAGTAGTCTTGAATTCAGCATCAGAATAATTAGCTAGGAAGTGTTCTCCATTTTATGGTATGTATGTGACCGCTGAACTATACTTCCTAGCAATAGAAGTTTTCGAAATGCATTTATATCGAAGCTAAAACTATCGTAAATTCAGAGGGTTACAAACACACAGGTCTTCAATCGTATATTAAAAAAAAAGATCAAATAAAGAACTTCTACTTGATAATATTACGAAGGGAGGAAAATACGATATACATAAGATGATTATTGAAGAGAAAATCTAAGGTAAATGATGCGTTGGGTTTTGCTGAAACTCTTGGTTGAAGGACATGCTTCGGATGCACATCCGTAGATATTTTACGAGTAGCAGGTTCCAAATTACTGTTAGTGAATTGGATCGCGAACATCCGGAAGAGATGGTGCAGAGAGAAGAGAATTTTAGACACACTCTGTATATTTGTTATAACTATGCCTAATTAATCAAAGTTGTTTTACATTTATTCAGAATTTTGTATGTTTTCGGTTTTACTTTGAATAGAAATTTTATCCGTTCTTGTTTTGGATTAAATATTTTAAATAAAACATGAAATTAGATAGGCTACATGCATCTAAGTTTCTATAAAATGGGTTTTTATGACCAGTATATTCCTATAAACCTGATATCACTGTGTCAACTTAAAAGATTGATACAATGTTAATCTTCAAACCTTTTCGTAACTCCCATATTAAGGCAGATACCAATTTAATACCATCTAAATTGAACTATCGTGCACATACTCGTGGCTGCTTTAAATTTCATTTAATTATAATTAAAACATTTATCACGTTAGCGTTGACTGCTAAGAATACTAATTGTGAACGTTCTTGTAATGTAGTTTAAAGAAGATGAAATATAATACGTTTACCAGTTAGTGAACAATATTTCAAATATTCGTAATCACTCAACCCACTAACAACGTTACGGAAACTCGATATAAAACACATCCCAATTTCATTTATTTCAATTTAGACCTCCATGTAGAATAGCCAGCATTGATCTGTTAGCGGTAAAGACAGAGAGAACGAGTTTAATTCAGACGGATACTTGTCGAGTTGCAGTATTGGCCGCAAGTCGCATTAAGGCAGCTTCTATAAATCAAAGCACGTCAATATGTTTACATTACCGGTAAATGGACGATGGGTAAATGCGATCCCTGATTTATGGATAATGTAAATTACATTGTAAAAGTGCAACTAATGTATCGGATTATCCGCTCTGTTTGGTAATATGTATAGACATTTCATTGATCTTATTAAAAATAGACCCTGCTGTTGAATTACCACATATCTGATCCCCAGCGGTGTTAACCACTATCAGTTTATAAACTCCTATGATTCTAATACTCACTCACAATATATGTTCGATAATGCGTTATCCAGAGTACAAGTGTGGAGGATATTTTTTCCGATCTTGGTTTTATAAATATGAAACTTGTTGCAAGCTGTTACAAAAATTATAAAACAAGGCATTATTCTGGAATCACATACACAGAAATATTGTAATGGTTTAAAGCAAGGTCTTTTTTGAGGCCGAATAACTATACAGAAATGGTTTTTCCACCCAAAAGCAAAAACATATTAAACAATGACGTAGTTTATGTGAGTCACTAGATTATTGTATTTACACTTTTTTAGGGGCATCCAAAACTTACCTGGGACTTCAGAACCAAATACCAGAAAGTGAAGTGAATCCAATGCCAAAGGCAATGCGTATAGTGTACTACATTATAAATTGGTTACAGAGTCTTGATTCTATGCTGAGTTTATAAACGCTAGATGCTATACAGGGTGTCCCAAAACGTACCAGCAATATTTTAAAGATGAATTCCAGAACTTACTTAGAGTCGAATAGTCCATATAATCATATGTTCTAAACGTAACCGTTAACGAGTTACTGTTTATTCCATAATTTATGTGGCTAAAATTTTAGTTCAACCGATTTTATGAAATAAATTTTTTTAACACATTTTTATTATTTTATTTACAAGAAATGTTCAAAACTGTGTTCTATACACAAAACTGCATGTCGCAGGAGAGATTGCTGCGTGCTTAATACAGTTGCTGGATTATTCCTAATAATATCGGCAGCCTGCTGTATTCTTTGGCGTAATTCTTCTACCGCGTGCACTTCATTTGCATAAACAATATGTTTCATGTGACCTCAAAAATAAAAATCTAATAAAGTCAGCTCCGACGAACGCGATGGCCATACTACGGGTCCTCCTACTCCAATCCATCTTACCGGAAAATGTGCGTTAAGTCAAGCTATAACACGAAGACATTGATGTGCCCCATCGTATTGATACCACATTGCACGTCTAATATTTTATGACACATCTTCCAGTAATAAGGGTAAAGGGTTTTCTAGAAAATATTCGTCATTCGCACCATTCAAACGGTGTGGCAGTCCAAATGGTCCAACTAGACGATCATTAAGAATATCAGCTATCATATTAACACTAAATCTTTGTTGAAAATGCGTGCGTCTTCTTAAATGGGGCTTTTCTGCAGCCCATTCATGAATATTATGATAATTATTGATACCATTTCTTGCGAAAGAAGCTTCATCGGTCCATAAAATATGCGGTAGGTTTTGATTATTTTGTACTCTATTAAAAAATCATAAACGAGCTTCAAATCATTACCTAGAGCTTGAATTCTTTGATGATATGGATGTAAGCGGGGCTTCTTATTATTCTCCAAACCTGGTTTCTACATATTCCAGTACGTAATGCAATTCTTCGCACACTTAAAGATGAATCTTTTTGTAATAAATCAAGAACTTGTTCATCATCGTTTACGGGTCTACGGACAACTCCTTGGCCCAATGCCTGCCTTGCATTGAAAGTGCCCTGTTCCCTCAGCTGACGATGTGAATTAAAAAAATTGCACGCGTAGGCAGTCTTCTATTGGGATATCTTCTACGATAATCTTGTTGTGCTACTAAAAAATTTCCTTCACACAGGCTGTAAACGTAATGAATATCTGCATATTCTTCATTTGAAAATATCCTTGGCATTGTGAATCACTTGTGAATTACGATGAGAATAAAGATACAAAGAAGAAGCCAATAACTTCGGTATCACAGTAATAAACTGACAAGTTACATGCAATAATTTGTTAAAAACGATGTTCAAATGTTACCAAACAAAAGACATGGCAACTACATCAGTATTTCAGAGATCCGTTGAACTAATATTTTAGTGACATAAATTATGAAATAAACAATAACTCGTTAACGGTTACGTTTAGGACATATGTTTATATGGACTTTTTAACTCTGTATAAGTTCTGGAATTCATCCTTGAAATATTGCCGGTACGTTTTGAGACACACTATATATTATGTAAAGATAGATAATTCCATACAACTGACAATTTCAAGTGCATTTACAAAAATTTCTAAAGACTTATTGTTTAAATATGTTATGATATACTGGTATTTATTATAAATATTGTTTTTAATTGTCTATTGCTAAACACATTTAATTTTTAGTAGCTAGACTTGTCTGAATCACTACTACACGCTGCAATACCTTTTTAGGGATCAAGTTTCCATCGGAAAGCTACCTCTAAATGAAAAAACACCAAATATTACAACAAAATTTAAATATTTTGTAAATTACATATGCTTTATTACAAATTCAATGTCTTTCAAAATATTGAACAATATAGGACAATACAACTCATTGAGTTGCTTTAATAGACTATGTAAACTTGAAGACTAACGTTAATAAAATTGTTTAGAAAATAAAGCTGATTATCTTTATTAGTTGTAGAGGAGCATCGCAGCAAACCGTAATGTTAAGATCCCATATAACCCGATATCATTTTAGTCCCACATAGATGAAAAGTATTAATAGATACCGTTTCCATTAAGAAAAGATTTATCAGGACTACTTCAAAGATTCAGTATACAGAGTTAACAAATGTATGGAACCATCCATATATCGGTAACCATTCTTTAAATTTTTATGAATTTTCTTACAAAGTGATTTCAAAATATGGCGGATTCTAAAAATGTTGCTGCGTTTTCAGTTTTTCCGAAATTCCTGTAAACTTCATTATTTCAAATATAATCACCCTACATACTTTTATAACATTCGATAGGGAATTTTTCATTGAGTTCCTTGATATACCATTTGATATTTTTATTTTCAATACTAACAGAGATATATCAAAAAACAAAGTACTCTTGAATAATCAAACCTAACTAAAACAAGGAGAGGCTACTCATTTAAGTAGTTGTTCAAATTTTTGGCCATTGACTGTCTGACAATGAGCTAAACGATTCTACACTGCATCTACACTGTTTCTGATGTGTTCTAGTGGAATATCCTCCATCATCTTCGGATAACAGCTTTCAAATATTCGAGATTATCTGGTCTTTCTTTGTACCTATACGACATTCTTAACATATCCCATAGAAAGAAATCTAATGGTGTAAGATCCGGAGAACGCGCTAGCCATTAGATGGTCCCACGTCTTCCTATCCATCAGTTTCTGAGTATGTCATCAAGATATTGTCTTACAGTACGTGCAAAATGCGGTGGCGCCCCATCTTGTTGTAACCAAATATTTTGACGTACTCCACAATTTCCATCGGGCCCAAATATTCAATTTCTTGGGGAATTGAGCATGGCCCAAAGAGGATTCTCGAAAGCCCAGTATCGACAATTCCGCCTGTTGACCGACCCAGATAGACAAAAAGTGGCTTCATCGGAGAACAAGCTATTCCTAATGAAGTTATTACCTCTCTTCATTAAAATTTCACAAAATTCATTTCTGCTATCAAAATCGCCCTCAATCAGTTCGTGGATCAAATTCACTTTATACGGCTCATGTTATCCTTCTTCAAAATTCTCACCAACGACATTTGACTTATTCCATTATCTAAGCCTAATTGAGAAGAAGTATGTGGTTGATCCATGGCTGAAACTACAACATTTAGTGCTTTTCCGGGCGTAGTTGCTGTTTTTGGACGTCCTGATTTCCGAATATTCTTCACATTCCCAGTATGCTCGAATCGTTTCAATGTTGTGGATACTGTACTTCGTGATATAGGGTCTCGATCTGGGTGAATCGTATTGAAGATATTTGAAACTTCTTTCTCAGTTCTTCTTCGATCTCCGAAACCAATCATCATCAATATCTCAATACGATCTCTTTCCGAAAGTAACATACTTATTATTATCGAAAAAGTTATGTTGTTTCACAATACGATCAAGGAAGTTATAACTTAGACTTGATTGAGTCAAGAAAAGTATTGACAATGCGTCAAACTATTCTAATAATTAAGATACTGATATTTCTAATCAGCCTTATTGTTCTAATTAGCTTCAATAATTCAGGAATACTTTGTTCGTTTTTTTTTAGATGTCTCTGTTATTATTGAAAATAAAAATAACATGGTATATCAATGAACTCGCTGAAAAATTATCTATCGAATGTTATAAAAATTATATAGTGTGTTTTATTTGAAATAATGAAGTTGACAAGAATTTTGAATAAACTGAAAACGTGGCAACATTGGCGATAACATTTTCGAATCCGCCATACTTTGAAATCACCCTGTACGAAAATTCGGAAAAAACTAATAAAGGGTTACCGAGATATATGGATGGTTCCATACATTTGATTAACTCTGCATGTGAAAGTTAGTTAAAAGTATTTAATACAAGATTCATTACCACTTTTTTTAATGCCATTGTTCGATATTTTTGATATTAAAACAGTTATTAAAAAAACACTCATCGTTGGAATAGCCAGTATATATTAACAAAGTAAAAAATGTATCCACCACGTGTTGGTTTATGTATGTGTTTATTAATTCTAGTTCAGATGACACGGAATTTCAATTGAGCATTTAACTGTAAATCATTCAATATACCACGCTATTGATTTTATATTTATGAAACGTACAATTTCAAATGTGAAATGTAACCATTATTTCAATATAAGAAATTAATGCTACAATGGGGTATTAATTAATTATAAAACACGTATCGGGATTTTTTTTAAATAGGTAACTTCTGTCAGCATGCTAATGCTATTTTTACTTTCCCATACTTCCTATAACAGTGAAGGGAAGGTCTTCAATCTGTAACACAAAGACAAACTGTAAGTATAATTTTTGCATTCCATTTATAAAAAATGGAGATCTATATTTTATTTTAAGACTCCTAGACAGGGTACATAAAACCAACACATTGTATTCTCAGTATATAAGTATTAATGGTCAAATCATCGAACGTGTAAAACAACATTCATCAGCTCAGGCGAGGAAAAGGGTAGAACTCATGTATTAGGGAAGGGAAGACTCTTTTAAACACTTTTACACAATCAAGTAAGAAAAGCAACACAGTATTTTGGACACATTATGGAACATAGGAGATACAACTTCCTGCGAGTAGCATTAAAAGGTAAAGTAAAAGTAAAACGAGGGCAACGGAGAAATAAATTATCGTTCCTAATCATCAAGACATGGGCTAACCACAATGCGGACATGAATTTTCATACTCGCGAGATAGAAGCCGATTTTCCATAATGGATACCAACATCGCTTGGTAGAGCACCGAATAAGAAGAAGAAGAAGAAGAGACAGACAAAAGATTCATGTCCAAATCACTGATTCATCAACGGTTACTCGTTCAATTTAACAATATATAATATCGTTTAATATTATATAATATTTTCATCGCTGACGTCTTAAATGGGGATTATATTATATTATTTTCTATCAAATGTTTAACATAGCAATCGATCTGCCAACATAAAAACATATTCTTGTGTAAAATTCAAATACATTAATTCGAAAACCTTCGTTGCAGAGTATTAGTGTCAAGAAAGTATTAGTACACAGAAGGTGCTGTAACACTGTAGGAAAGTTTAGAAATGTGAATTTGTTGTGAGGTTGATATTACGTTACTTTTATATTTAAGATTTCATGTCCATTTTGCATAAAAAATTATTAATCTCGCAGAAGCATTAACAAACTATTAAGCGACTTCGTCATTTGAGACAATCCCAATATACACTAACGCAAATAAATACAAATATCTGTTTATGTATATTCTGAACACAGTTTTCATATTTAGCAAAAAGAAAATAACAATTTTGTATGTTGACCTGGCTCTTCATTCAATTTCAAACTTATTATATCATTAGACTTTAAAATCAGCGATTCTATATCTAAATAAACTCAGACCGAAGCAATAATCAGTAATTAAAGAAAATATTGAAAACACAGTAAATTGTTTTATTAGCTCCAATTCCAATACTAGATATAAACGGCCACTGCAAATCATTAGTTAAATTTTTTAATAAATATATATATTCAACATATTATTATTTATTATCGTCGATTGGTTTATCTCTTACGAGACGCAGCCATCTTCTCTTCTATGCCTGTGTTGCGTGTTTAGAATGCCACAGACATAGATGACCTACGTGGGCTCCGAATCACGGGAAGTATAAACACTTCTACTTCAAAGAAAATTTACTAGGCAGAATACCTAGCTGGTTTGCCATTACCGTGCGAGGGAGAAAGGCCGTTATACATCCAATGTTCCGGTACTGGCAATTCAATAAAAATTAAAATTGATAATAGTAGGAAATATTTGTTTTCATTTATGTTACTTCTATCTGTTGAACGAGCTATTTAAAAATAACCATAATCTTGGAAATCATAGAACACATGTAACATTTGTAAATAGCTCTGCTGATACTACTTTGCGTATACAGGGTGTCTCAGAAACCATGGGCCAGCGTTTAGTCATAGTTTCTTTAGGTTAAAATAAACCGATTAAACCTAATACCTATACCTTAGGCCGAAAGTCCTTCCTTAAGAAGTTATAGGGCCTTAAAGTTCAATTTTTTATTTTTTCTTTTTATTGTAATTTCCACAAATCTAAAGATATTTCTTTGAAATTTGGTACACATACTTACCATTATATAGTAAAGTGGTAGCAGCATTTTCATTAACCAGACTTAACTTTAAGAGGCACTTAACCTACCACTCAAATTTTATATTAGATCTAACTTTGTTATTAGTGGAATGTGTTGCAGTTTTCTTTTATTTTCTGAAAGAGAATTAAAAAGTACATAAATAAGGTACTCTTAGTTCAAACGCGTAAAGGTAACCGTTTGCCTTAAAATGCTTGTACAAGTTTTGAGTTGCCGTTAGGACGTGCAATTATCAGGTAGCCATGATCACAAAAACAATGGGTAGTGCTTGTTCAACAGAAAAAAAAAACAATGCTAAGTCACTTAAATACTTTGGTGTCATAGAAATCTTATTTTAAAAATTTTAAAAGTGAAACAAATGTACTGGTGGATTGGTAAAAATCACAATTATCGCTCGAAAACAAATTAATCATTTACAAAATTATCCTAAAACCTACCTGGACTTACGGAATAGAGCTCTGGGGATGTAGCAAGCCATCCAACACAAAAATCTTACAAACCTTCCAATCAAAAACACTTCGCATGGTGGCGGACGCCTCTTGGTTTGTGTCCAATCAAACTATTCATGAAGACCTTAGCATACCGTTCATCAAAGATGTAATCAGCTTTTATGCCAACAAATCCAAACAACGCAGTACTGATCATAGTAACCAACTTGTTAGCGCACTCTACTATCAGCACCCAGCAGAAAGAGGGCTAAAGAGAAGATGGTCAGAAGACCTAGCTAACTAGAAAAGATTGGAGAACCGTCAATGGATGGTGGCCAGTTCAAGCCAAATAACTTTCAAATCATTTACTTATTACTCTGTATATGCATAGATATATATTTTTAGAGTAGATTGTAAATCTGAACTAACTTTAATAAAAAAAATTATGATTTTAATGCAGCTATGGGCAATCCACGCACCGTTGTTTGTATAAATTACAATTCAGAATATTTTAACTTTATAACAAAGCAATTTAGCGTTTACATAAAACTGGTTTCCTGTTTTCATATCCTAAATATACCCGTGAATTTTTTAGTATTGTCCATTATTACCCCCTATCAGAGTATTTAGGCATGCAATAAATGCAAATGTATTTAAATTGTTGTAAATTAAGCATATTTTAGGTTTTTTTTTTAGTTTTGTGAAGTCTTTAAACATAAAGGTAAACTTCTTTTTTAAATATTTGCGTGGAAAACATTGTTAGTTTTGTACATGGCACACTGTAGAAACGGCTCTAACCAAATGTTAATAACTTCTTTCAAAGTATTAAGAGACATTTTTCATACGAAATACTTGGAATATTGATTTTTGCAATTCTACTTCTACGTATTCAATTATCAATAATCACACTAAATCGAGTTGATCCATTGTCAGCCACACATCTGTGACCAAATTGGATTATAACTCATATATTTGTATTTGGCGGGTGCAAATCTGTTGGGGTAAGTGTGGCCACTCATACTTTATACGGCCATTGTATTTATCACTTTATATTTATCAATGTGATTTGTGCAGTACAAAAATTTAATTTTCAGTTTAATCAATGACATCTGGGTATCATTAACTAAATGCCATTTTAAATTGTATTGCAATAATATGGTGTTGTAGAAGGGGATTTTAAACGGACCGGTAATTCAAAATCTATTGCAGTTTTTTTTGTGGACAATCCGTAATATTAACTTTTTTATTTTATTCATAGTAAAGGTAATTTCATTCTGTTAGAGAAATAGTAGTTTAACTAATATGTGATAAATTGGTTGCAGCTTATGTGTTATGTTATGTCTTGGACATGTTGTCTACTGATTCAAAAACCATGAGGTAGCAAAACCACATATTATTGTAAGCTAAAGATACCAATACAAAACGCCTATTGTATTTCATTTAAAGTGCCTCAGTAGTTCCTTATATATATATATATATATACATATATACACACACATTATTATTTTTTATTTCATACGTTTTTGTATGTTACTTTTCTAACTTCATTTATCTTGCTTGAGTGCAGCAGATAGACTAGGTAATAAAAATAAAGATCTAATTGTATATGCGGCAGCCCGGGTTGTCACTGGTCAAGCCATAAGTTGATCTAACATTAATTTAGAAAGTATAATGTAACAGTAGACAGTCTGACATCATAAAGCACTGCAATTTTCAGCATTCCGGCGCATAGTTGTTGTGTATGTGCGCTAGTGCAATATTCGCAATTCGCTTTGACAGCGGTATGTGTAACGTATGTGTAGAGTTAATTTGAGCATGGCTTGTATCACATATTTGGTACATTATTGGAGCATAGTGTTGTTTATATTAAGTCGATTAAATTAATAGGTTAGTTAATGAATCTAGTACAAACCAATAACTCCTTTAATTAAATATTAGGCTGTTCAGTACGCACGTAATTATAACACATTATAATATATAGGACAATGTATTTTGCTGGGTATAACTTACGTTACTGGAAGAATATAATTTGGAATTTTAAAGCCCGATCCGCATACACTGTTGGTATTTACAACTAAATAACAGACTTGTAGAATCCTTTTTTTCTTTATTCACTAAGATAACCAAACCAATGTTGGCACTGATAATATACGCATAAAGATGATAGTTTTACATACAAAATGATAGAAAATGTTGCGCTATAAGTTTTTGTAGTATTATTACGTTACGTTATTGTTAGCTTCTTCATTAAAGCGTTGTTTCACTCCCGGTATGATATCGTTCCCGATTCGTGCATTAAAATCTCCTAATACCACTTGGGGTTGGTTAGGAGGTATTGTGTTAAGGTGTTCTTGTAAGGTTTTGTAAAATTCTTCTTTATCGTTCCTATTTCTATAATCCTCTGGTGTATATATACCAAATATGTACAATGTGGAGTTGGGCATTCTCAGCGATACCCATGTAATTCTTTCGTTTATGAATCTAAACTCATCGATCGGTCGATCGCACCTTCGTATTTTTTGTGAATTAGGATTTCTTTACACTTTTGATGCACAAATGTGTTATTTCTAAGTTGTAGAGTAACCAGTGTCAGTTAAAGCTAGAATCAATACCCAAGCAACAATTGAGAGAGTATTATATGACACAAATATGGTATTTACTTTAAAATTTTGTTCTTCATACAGTAATGTTCTTGTGTTTTAAAGATTAGCGACTGTCGCTAAAGTCGCCAGAAGTTGCTACATCACTTAGCAAGTAATTAAAATCTAAATTTAGTAGTTAGAAGTATAATTAAGTATCGAGTAAGGGGTATGAGTAGCTGATAGGAAGCTGAAAGTCAACATGAACCAATATTGTTTTTTTTAATGTTTCTCAAGACCAATATTGTCTGATGTGAAAGGCAACATTTCTATTGTAATAGGTATCTATCTCCGTAATAATACTACAAAAACTTATAGCGCAACATTTTCTATCATTTTGTATGTAAAACTATCATCTTTATGCGTATATTATCAGTGCCAACATTGGTTTGGTTATCTTAGTGAATAAAGAAAAAAAGGATTCTACAAGTCTGTTATTTAGTTGTAAATACCAACAATGTATGCGGATCGGGCTTTAAAATTCCAAATTATATTCTTCCAGTAACGTAAGTTAGCCCAGCAAAATACATTGTCCTATATATTATAATGTGTTATAATTACGTGCGTACTGAACAGCCTAATATTTAATTAAAGGAGTTATTGGTTTGTACTAGATTCATTAACTAACCTATTAATTTAATCGACTTAATATAAACAACACTATGCTCCAATAATGTACCAAATATGTGATACAAGCCATGCTCAAATTAACTCTACACATACGTTACACATACCGCTGTCAAAGCGAATTGCGAATATTGCACTAGCGCACATACACAACAACTATGCGCCGGAATGCTGAAAATTGCAGTGCTTTATGATGTCAGACTGTCTACGGTTACATTATACTTTCTAAATTAATGTTAGATCAACTTATGGCTTGACCAGTGACAACCCGGGCTGCCGCATATACAATTAGATCTTTATTTTTATTACCTAGTCTATCTGCTGCACTCAAGCAAGCTAAATGAAGTTAGAAAAGTAACATACAAAAACGTATGAAATAAAAAATAATAATGTGTGTGTATATATGTATATATATATATATAGGAACTACTGAGGCACTTTAAATGAAATACAATAGGCGTTTTGTATTGGTATCTTTAGCTTACAATAATATGTGGTTTTGCTACCTCATGGTTTTTGAATCAGTAGACAACATGTCCAAGACATAACATAACACATAAGCTTTCACGGTGAAATGCTAGCCTACTACGATTTAAAATAAACAGCAAAATTGAAGAAATCGTATTAGGGATTTTTTTACAACAAAATTTTGTTAATAAAAGTTGTTCAGAATCATTCAAATAAGCCAAATCGAAAATTTCATTACAAACCAAAAATATTGAAAATTTTTTTTCCAAGAAATATGAATATGTAATGAAATTTTGGATTGAAGAAGTTGTATTAGGGATTTTTTTACAACAAAATTTTGTTAATAAAAGTTGTTCAGTATCGTTCAGATAAGTTAAATCCAAAATTTCATTACAATCAAAAAATACTGAAAATTTTCAGGCCAAGTGCAAGATGAATTTTTTTGAAAAAAATATATATATTTTTTGATTGTAATGCAATTTTGGATTTAGCTTATGTGGACGATACTGAACAACTTTTATTAACAAAATTTTGTTGTAAAAAAATCCCTAATACGACTGCTTCAATTTTGCTGTTTATTTTAAATCGTAGTAGGGTAGCATTTCACCGTGGAGGGAAAGTAACATACCCTTAAATTACAGTTTAGTGAGAGGTATAATCAGAAAAAAGAAATTTTTTGAATCGATAATATATAAACAAAATACTGGGGTGGTGCAGTCTACAGTGAGACACACTGTATATATATTGCTGTGTATCCCCTACGTTTGGGGTGCCAAATTTTCTTGCTGTGAATTCCCACTTTGATAGCAACAAAAAATTGTTGTTGTGAGATACGGTTTTTTTTTCTTCTTCTTTCGCCCCGTCCTTATACCCTTTCGGGTGTCGGATTTGGGATGGTTTAGTTGATCTCTTCGTTTACCCACTTCTTCCATTTCGCCCTGTTAGTTGTCATCGCCTTCAGTTCTTCGATTGTTTTGCCATTTTCTTTCCTTACATCTATTATTTGTTGTATCCAAGTTTTCCTTGATCTTCCTCTTTTTCTTTTCCTATGATTTTTTGCTCCCCACACTTTCTTCACTAGTTTATTTGTTTCCATTCTCATTATATGCCCGTACCAATTTAGCTGTCTCTTTATTACTTTATTCCCTATTGGTTCTTGTTTGATTGTTTCCCTTATGGTGCTGTTTGTAATTCCGTCCCATTTCGTCTTTCCAGCTATTTTTCTTAGATGTTTCATCTCCATTGCGTCCATTTTTCCGATGTGTTTCTTTTGTATCGCCCAGTTTTCACAGGCGTAGATTAGTGTCGGTAGAATTATGACGTTGTAGATCCTTAATTTGGTTTAAATTTTCATTTCTGTTTTCCCTAGTAATGCTCTTAGTGCGTAGTACAATTTGTTCGATTTTTTCGCCCTGTTCGCTAGTTCTCTTTCTATATTTCCGTCGTTTGTTAAGATGGTTCCCAGGTATTCAAACGTCGTTACTTATTCCAGTTCTGTGCCCTTGCATATTATTTTAGTATTGTCCGGTTCTTTCTCGTTTATTATCATTACTTTACTTTTTTGTATGTTAACTTCCATTTTTACCATTTCAATCTCCTCCACCCATATATCCATTAGTCTTTGCATCTTCCTTTTGGAATCCGCTATGAGGACGATATCGTCCGCATACATTAGAGCATCCAGTTTCATGGGTTCCAGCCTTTTATATCCTATTGTAGTTTGGAGATGTTTCGTTTTTTCTCTAGTTTTCCTAATCAGCTTATTCATTATTAGTATGAAAAGGAGAGGACTGAGGCTATCTCCTTGTTTAATTTCCTTCTTCCAGTCAAATTTTTCTGATCTTGCTCCTGCTATCTGAACCCTTCCGTTCACTCTTTTGTAGGTGTTGCGCACTATTTGTGTTAGTGAGTTTGGGATATTAGTTTCTTTTAAGCAGTTCTAAACCACTTCTCTCTCTGTTGAGTCAAATGCCGCTCTGAGATCTATAAACGCCAATAAAATTTCGTCCCCACTCTGTAGACTTCTCTCTATTATATTTCTAATTATACATATATTATCGTTTGTCTGTCTTCCTGGCATGAATGCTGCTTGCTCGTCCTTGATTTCCTTTCCTGCTAGTTGTCTTACCCTTTTTTCTATTATTTTTGTGTATATCTTGAAATTAGTGGATGCGAGACATATTGCTCTGTAGTTGTCGCAGTTTGCTCGTTCTCCTTTTTTGTGGATAGGTATCACTAAGTTGTTTTCTCAGTCCGATGGTATTTCTCTTTTTTTTTAAATAAATAAATAATAAACATATAAATATAAGCCCCACGATGCGGTGACAAATAAATGTGCTGTAGGTACACTACTTTGTTCGCTGCGTTCCATAGTTTGCCCTCAAACAATATTTACTAAACAAGAATAAAATGATGCACATATAATGAATATAATGACATAAACAAATTAACAGCAAAAGTATTTAGATAAATTACTCACACAGCACTAACTTCAAATTGAGACTCTTAGCAAAAGCCAAGTGAAATTTATTTATTAGAAAACGTTTAATTAATTTAATCTCCGGGTAAATAAAAAATACGGTTAAAATAATTGGGTGTTGCAAAATGGCATTACTATTTCGATCGACCAAGGAAAGTTGGCAAGGCAATTTTAATTCACAGATTAAATTAAATTAAATAAGCTTTCCAATAAATAAAACCTAACAATAATTTTACTTGTCATAGGCGTGTAATTTCAAATTTATAACAATAAATAAATTTTTTTATACAAACATCAAAATTTATTTCTATGTAATAGACCAACCTTGATTCTTTTGTGACTGAAGTACATACGGTGCGCACGCAGCAGACTCTTCTTTTAACCTTGGCTGTACTTTCTGTCCATGGTGATTCTCGTACAGGTGGGAAATCTGGTTTTTCTTAGTTTAAATACCGGTGATGAAGTTTAGCGGCTTCACTTATGGCTCTGGATCTCATTGGACTTTGTTTATAATTGCAGGTGAGAAAGTGGCTTTTACCTGCTGCTGGTTTCTTTAAATCGGTGCAATTGATTTGTTTTCACTTTTAGGTTAAGTATCATAACCTCACAAAATATTCGTTGTTGAACGTTGATAATTATTTTTTACGTAGAAATCGAAGCACTCGTATAATTATTATTATATTCAAGTAGCACTGGACTTATTAAACTTTTCGGTAAGTAAAGCACTCCGAATGTTGCATAACTTTTTTATTTAAAACTTTGACACTCGTCAACGAAATTTCAATTGTTTCACACAAATTTACAATAAATTAAACGGGAGACTTTCAGCGGTTTCTCTGCAGATATAAATAGTAACTGACGCTATTTTTCAGAATTTTCCTTTTATACCTGTCCTGAAAGAAACTAGCGTTGATAAAAGTCAATCGCATTCAGTACATATTACAGCCAATTAACCACATTAATATGCCTATATCTACAAAATTGGTCTGAACTGTCAAAATATAAACATTTACATTAATATCATTGTTATTACAGCTCAAGATTCAGTAAAAATTGGTGCAAGGCTTGAAAACAACCTCATGAACGCGGCTCCATTGCAAATTTCCTCCAGATGAATGCAAAATTTCCAATTCCCATCTTACGACAACCCGATGAATCATCGGAAAGAACAACGTATGAACTCATTTTGAAAATAGTGTGTGAGAACAATTTATTTTCATACAGGAAAGCTTCCTACAGCTTTAATGCTTTATTACTTATACTTATACTTCGAATTAAGTCCATTTTGTCGAGTGGAACACAGCAATATATACGGATAATTACACAAAAATTAAGATTGTGGGAAATATATTTCAGAAATTACCTATCAGAAAATGAGGTAGACAGGGAGATTCACGCAGTCCGCTGTTGTTTAATCTCATAATGAACCAAATAATAGAGGATACAAATTAAAAAGAAGGATATAAAATGGGAAACAAAAAATTTAGTATAATATGTTACGCTGACGACGCAGTACTCGTTGCTGATAGTGAAAATACACTACAAAGACTATTACTTCAGTTCTCACAAAGCGCTGCTAAATTTGGTCTAAAAATATCAGCAAATGAAACGAAATCCTTAATAATTAGTAAAGGGCTAATACGATGTAGATTGGAATTACAAAGATGCTTAATTGAACAAGTAACGGAATTGGGGTATATAGGTGTAAAAATAACAATAATAATAAAAAACAGTTTAAAATGCACTAAATAAACGAACTTTTTGAACGAGAACGAAAACAGTTTGTTCAAATAAAATATTTTGTTCAGAATTAATGAGAAGGAATTCAAAAAATTAGAACGGGGACCGAAGTAAAGTTTAAGGACTGGTGATATAAAACATTTTTTGCGTATCAAGACCAGAATAGTTTTGAGAAAAACACCAGTAGAAACACAAGAAACAAGAAATAGAATATTCCACAGTATAGTCAAGAATATACTGCCATACGATAATTGAAAAACTAAAAAACAAAATTCGAACAATAGAACACGATTTCAAGAGGAGAAGCCTACAACTTACATGAGAAGACAAAGTTCGCAACGAAAGTACGTGGGAAAGAATGGGAATAACGTGATCAATAACCAAATCTCAAGAGAACAACTCACTAAAATCGTTTAGACATGGAAAAAGCATGGAGGACGAAAGATGGCCGAAAAGAATCCTTAAGTGGTGACCACGAGGAAAAAGAAGAAGAATAGGATTTAAAGTAGCATGAAAAGCATACATAAGTATGGCAATGTATGATGCAACATTACTAGTGGAAAACTGGGACAACTGAAAGACATTATACAACTATGAACTAAGAACCGAAAGTTAGCTCTGCCGTAGCCAAATCCATTCCAACTCCATATATGCAAATATATACAGAGTGTTGAATTTAAAATAAGTAGGTTGTGACACTGTCCTGCAAAACTGGATCTAAAGTAAATTATTAACACCATCAAATAATAAACGGTTTAACATGTATCTAAAAACATAATGAATAATCTGTGGTTCTATTGTCGTCGATAGGCGGTGTACACTAAAAATACAAACTCGATGTTCTGTGTAGTTTCAATTTGTAGATAACCAGATATGCCTAAACCACAATCCACTTTTAATCATTGTTCATGTTTACTATGCAAGTAATTGTGCGATGTATCGATTTAATAAGGCATTAACAAGCACGAATAAATTTGTTGGTAATTTTAGATAAACATCCACACCCACATTGAATGCACAATTTCTGACAAATTAAATAACTATTCTAGATAAAGTCCGTCCCAAGTGAAAATGTATCCAATATAATATAATAAACAGTGGAGTTATTAGTTCAAGATATTGTTGAATATTTCAAAAATTGATTCTATCAGCATGAAACGGCACATACAATGCGGTCGTAAAATGTCTTCCCCCCTACTAACTTTTGAACGACTTGATGATTCCTCACAAAATTTTGTGTGCTTTAATGGGAGGCTAAATACTACTTTCTAGTACATATTTAAATTTTATAACTTTTAAATAGCGGCTAGGTTCCATTTTAAAGTATATTTTTAAATGGTAATGGACGTCGAGCGACACCTCATTTGAAAGACCTCTTTGAGTAGAGTATAATTCTATATTTCTGGAAAATTTTATAGGTCTAAAAACAAATGACAGACTTCTAAATTATCTTTTTCAGATAATAAGCAAAAAGCTAAAAAATGTAGGAAGCGAAATAACAGAAGTAAAACAATTGAAATAATTAGTCTTTCTGTTTTGTCACTTTAATTCAGTTATTATGTTTGCTCATGTTTGAATATTGAGTGTTAAAACAGGTGATACTAACAATAATTATGGCGAATGTTCGAACTTTATAGGAAAGAACTGAAGCTGTTTTTATTTTTGCTGAAGCCAATCGAAACTTTCACGAAGCCGAAAGAATATTTAATGAACGTTTTCCCCACGTCCTATTTCAAGGACATATTTAAAAGAACTTGTGCAAAAATTTATTAACACTGGAAGTGTGCAATATAGGAAAAACCTTGAACGACCCGCAATTTCAGAAGACAATCAAATTCAGATAGCCGGTGAAATGGTAGGACATTCTCAACAATCAACTTCACATGTAGCTGCGATATGTGATGCATCGGCGATCACTGTCAAAAAGTTTTTAAAACAGCATCAGTTCCATTTATACAAAATGAAGATTTTACACCAGTTGGTTGAAGATGATCCGGATAGAAACATTGAATTTTGTGAAGTCATGACGCAAACCATTGCAAGAAACCCATCCTATCTTCGCAATATCTGTTTTAGTGACGAATGCACGTTTTTCTAAATGGGTTAGTAACAGACCAAATGTATGATATTGGTGCGATGAAAGTCGCCATGTTTTCCGGGAAGGCCACACCGAATTTCAGCAAAAATTGAATGTGTGCATAGGAAGGCGACTATATCGTAGGGCCCTTATTTATCGATGGAAACCTTACTGGAGAATTGTACTTGAACATGCTGGAAAAGCTCATTCATCCGTTTACAGTTGAGATTGCTGAAAATAATTCAAACGAATTTGACATGGATATCATATTCCAGCAAGACGGCGCTTCTCCGCATTTTAGCAGACAAGTTCGCAATTATCTCGAACGTTGCATCGAGAGAATTCCGTATCCTCAACGATGGATTGGTCGTCGTGGTTTCCGTTGGACTTTGTTTGTGGGGTATCGTAAATCAGATGTTTTTCAAACAGAACAAGATTCCATTTTGGATTTACGACTAAATAACAGAGGCTTGTGTAAATATCGGAGTTGAAACTTTCCAGAAAGCACGGGAAGAGATATTAAACACGTTTTTCTATTGCCAAGAAGTTCAAAGAGCACACTAAACATTTAATAAAATTGTAGTACTAATCAGTTTTTGTTGTATAAAATAAGGTTTGTTATGTTGTAGGATCTTCTTCTTCTTCTTCATTCTTCAATGGTGAACGTTTCAAAAGCATGCGTTTTTGCTTTAATTCTTAGTTTTCTCCATCAACTTGTTATTTTCAATCATCAGTCACTTTTTCCTGGATGAATATTTTCTTATGAAAGTTAAGGGTCAGGCGCAGAATTAAACTACCTTTCAAATGAGGTGTCACTCGAACCCCATTGCCATTTAAAAAAATAGTTCAAGATTGCGTCTAGCCGCCATTTTGACAGTTATAAAATTTAAATATGGGATAAAAGTAATAGTATTTAGCCTCCCATTAAAATTCACAAAATATTGTAGAAAGAAAGAAATATCAAGTCATTCAAAAGTTAGTAGAGGGGGAGCACATTTTACGACCGCACTGTATTATATAGATACACTCAGCGTATTACAATTACGTTTAACTGCATGATTGAAAAAAGTTTCAATATTAGTGTTTGACGAGGGTAACGTAATTGTTTTCGATAGTTCACTCTCAAAGACTAGACATATTTTCAAGAAACGATAGGTACATTTCATTTTGAGTTCACACTACTACGAACGGAAGCAGTGTTCAGTGTAAACTTAAGCCGGATAAATGGACACAAATTTTTAGTTATTAAATCGATGCTCGATAGCTGCATATGTTTTTATTTGTTTTCTGAAAGTACGTAAAATTCACATGAAACTTATGAATGTTTACTGCAACGCGGAATTATAAGATTAAAGATGCGGTTCACATCATATTGTCTATACTAATCAAGCTGCCTTGTTTACCAACATGTATGTTTACAAATTACAGTTGAAAATAAATACGATTTATTACAAACAACTAATTTACAGGTCCCAGTGCTAATAACCAAAGGTGTTGATGCCCTGGGAAACTATTAATAATAAATAAATAATTCAACTATTATATGCATTATTAGTGATCTTTAATAATTCCACATATTTCTTCACGAGGAGAAACATGTTATGTAAAATATGTTTTTGTTGTAAATAGTAGAAGTTATATTACGTTGCACTGACAATTATTTCTGGAATATAATTATAATTAAGTAATTTTAAAACACATTTGCACATAAAAGCGCGAATGTACTAGTTGTATTAATTATCCTACTTACGAAAATATGTTTTGCTGTGTCTCCGATACAGCCATTTAAAAATCATAAGTGATAGTCTGGTTATACAGAAACGGATATAAATTCAACAGCTTGTTTGTCTATACTATAGTTTGCGCGCAATTTCTAATCTATGGTTCACTAGCGCAAATCTATAAATAGGAAGTTGTGTAGTTGGGCGTATATTTCGACCTACTCTTTAAAATAAATATCATATCAGCAAGTTACAATATCCACATAACAAAATGTTATTTGCACATACAGTCTCTAATAAATACATAAGTCAATATGCAGCAGACACTAGTTCTCATCCTTCATATATTTGCAAGTTCTCAGGAAATATTAGTAAGTTTACGAGGGTGGTTCATCTTTTATTGTCCCTCACATTTGATACAACTTTATTTCTCAACATAATCCCCTAGAAGGTTAATAAAATTAGTATAACGACGATGTAGAGCTTGAATGACTTTAAAAAAAAATTTTGTGTTGCACTGCAAAGAAAATGTTCTTTTAATTAGGGACACAGGTAAAAGCCACTGGGGCTAGATCTGGCGAATTTGGGCGTTGCTCTAAAATTACAAATCCAGAATTGTGGATAGCACTTATAGAAACACAGCTCTTACTAGCGGGAGCGTTGTCTTGATAGAACAGAACGCCGCGTTTCAATTTTCCCCGCCTTTCTTGCTTTATAGCCTCACGAACTATTGGTATAAGTTTTGCGTAATAGTCTACCGTTATTGTGTGACCACGTGGTAAATAATCAACAAGAAGAAGTCTGTCAGAATCCCAAAACAACTGTTGCCATTATCTTTTCGGCCGATGAAGTCAGACGCAACTTTCGTGGGGGACGGCGAGCCACGATGCCGCCATTCCATACTCTTCGTTTTCACTCTAAATTAAAGTGATGAACTCAGGTTTTACCTAGAGTTACAAATATTTCCAAAAATCTATCCAAGTCCGTGTCCATTAATCTCAAATTGCTTGCAGCAGTGAGAAAGCTGGCCCGCTTCTGATCAGGTGACAACATTTTAGGAATCCATGGTGCGCAGCTTTTCTTCTGATCAAATTCCTTTTGCAAAATGTTCTCAACAATTCGAGCGGAAAAGCCGTATGTTTCAGCAATATACAGGGCGAATACTTTGTCTTGTAACAGGTAGTAGGCTACACACATTACAGCTGTTTGTATGCCATAGGTATCTTAGTAAAGTTTACATTGTACAATAAATAAAAATTAAAGTAGTTACGTTGGATATACTAAGAAACTACAATGAAACTATTTACTAATATATAGGTATGTTTCGTAACAGATAAATCACTCTCACTAATATATACCTAAGATGCAGTTTTACAATAGGTACATATACAATATTTAAGTCTTATAATTTAAACAGAATAAACACAAAGAAAGATAAGATAACATAAATATTTGTTAACATAACATTAAAATTACCAAAAACAATTTAAATAAAACAGAAAGAGAAACGCTAACTAATGACGTAATAAATAAACTACCGTCCACCTTGCTGTTTGAGTAAGTTAAGCGGCACAGAAAAACATTTCTATCACGAGCTAGCATATGCGGTGTGATTAACCTACTTAATTGAATTATTTTTTCACGTAATTTATGTGGTAGACGTCGTTTTTTATTTTGCTCCACAAAAAAAAACTAACGGAGTCAAGTCCGGACTACGTGGAGGCCAAAGATACATTGTTCCTCTTGCAATTAATCTGTTGTGGAAAGTTTCACTTGGTAGTTTCTTATGATTCTATGAAAGTGGGCAGTACGCCGTCTAACATAAAGAAAAATGTCTCCAAAAATTAAGTCACATCATTTTTCAAAATATGTAAACGCATATCCCCATTTAAGCGGCTTTCAAAGAAATGCAGACCAAAGATAAAGTTGTCAACTATACCACACCACACATATACAATAAAAATTCTTTAAAAGTTTGCTTGCCGAATTCAATGTAGGTTATCTTATGCATAGAAATGGCAATTCTGTCAATTTACACACCCATTGTTACTAGACGTCGCTTCGTCAGAAAATAGAATATTTCGTAAAAACAGTAGAACATCGTTTCTAAAAATTTGCCAAAAATTCACTCGACGTGGGCAATGATCTTCAGTAAGGTGTTGTACTAATGTGACGAGGTGAGGATGAAATCGTTTGCTTTTAAAGTGTTAAATACTGAACTCTGGCTAAAGTCTACAGTTCTTGCTACTGCTCGTAGTCTTACATGGGGATTACCTCTTACTTGTTCGATGACGGCCGCTTTAACTTCTACAGCTGTGACATGTCGTTGTCTCACTTTCGGCTTGGAAAACTGTCCATATTGCTGCAAATTTCGTTTCAAACTACTAAAGACATTATATGATGGAATGGAGCTATCCGGTTGTATGTGTATATCATCGTACCGCCATGTCCGCCGCCCCTCTGCATTGTCTCAAAATCAACATCATAACAATTTTCTGGCTATTGGAATACATTGAAACTGATTTTTATTACCACAAAAATCTATACAAATCAACAACTTTCAACAAAAGTTTGTCAGGTTTTGACAAAAGAGTAGCTGACGTTTGCCTGTCCAAAGGACTCTTCATATAAAAATATTTGTTGTAGCTAAAAACAAAAGTTAACTATACATTTCATGCACATATGGGAGGCGTAACCTACCTGCTTGTTACAGGATTTAATGATTACTTTATTTGGCCGTAATTCTCCGATCACTCAGTATCACATCCTGGACCAAATCAATATTTTTTTAAATGGCAACTGGTTTTGGTGGGTCAGCACCTAGTGCACGTTGGCACGTCTTTCCTAATTTAAATTCCCGGCACCAATTTTTAATTACATGATATGACGGGGTATAATTACCTAACACTTCGGACAAGTGATTATAAATTTCCTTCTTAAAAAGGTATTTTATAACAGCTCTTGTCTCAAATTTTTCCATAAGATCGCCAACACCACTTTAATATTAAATGTATAAATTACATAAACTGGAAGACAGGCAACTGCAACTTGGCGTATATTAATGTCAATAACGACGTTTCTAGGAAAAAAATATTCTTTTGTTGGTCAATGCATTTTATGTTTATAATTTTAACATAAAATTTAAGTACTACAATATATACAATTAATAGGTAAATGTTAGTACTTCAGATGTAATTGCAACATCCTAGATGCTGGTTAGTTTCCTCCAGTATTTCGTAAAATATACGATTCTCTAGAAACGTATAATAGAGGACTTAAAAAATATCTCTTCGTATCGGATCTTGTATATCTTTTCATAATTCTCTTAATTTCATACATTATATTACTTTGTAAGGCCTATAGCGATAATATTCATTAATAAAAGTGACTATTATCTGGATGTGTGCTTCACATAATAATGAAAGTAACGTAGGTTTCTTATTTCATGTATTTGTTTATTTATGTTCTAAACCTGCATCTCGAAAAAATAATATTACTGAAATCTATCGTAGAAAACATAACATACAGAGTAAATCTCCGTTACTGATACCTTGATATTCTAAAACAGATTACAGATACTCTTTCTTAGTAATATTACTTCCCGATATTACTATTAAATTAAGGCTTAACTTTATACTTTCGTACAATAATAATGCTTTTGCACCTTCAACTTCTACTACTATTAGATAAAAAAATTAGAGTTTGTAGTGTTCCATGAATTTAATTTGCACAGAATAAATTGTAATCAGTTAGGAAACAGCCAGAATTATCTGTAAGATGCATAAAACTATTTAAGTATACGTATATAATACTGATAAATACGATAAACGCATGTCTTTAAGGTCATATGTGCCAGGTTAATAGCTTTCTCATAACGCTAAACGTTTGCTATAAAACGTTAGATTCTTCCCAAAAACTTTTTTTTATTTAACAGCTTGCTAAGAAATAGCAATGAAAACACATTACTGTCGTTTTGCGAATGTACAAGTCTTGAAAATATAAAGGCTTCCTGAAAAATCAAACGTGATAGTTAATATTCGACTCCCCCGGAGTAATTAATTCTGTTCTAATTAGAGGGAACTCACAACAAAGTTTACAGTGTTGCTTTCATTAGGGTTAGACTTGAGAGTTTTGCTGAATTTCGAAAAGTCTTACAGAAATGTTAATTTGACTAAATAAATTATGTAGCTCATCTATACCTATTGTAAACCAGCGAACTGCCGGTTTTAGCAAGTCTGCATGCTTTATTGATGATGTTAAAATTGTTATCTTGTATTAAAACCTTCATCCAAACATAGCCACAGTTATATAATGTTCCAAACTTATTCAAACCGTTCACAAAAAAAAGCGAGTACACTGGAAATAAAATAATAAATTAGATTAAGTATCTGTAATTTCACGGATCAAAATAATGTCTGATTTTTACGGCCAACCATATTTGATGTTATCTGAATTATATGTTCACTTAAGTAACGAAAGATTAGGTATTTAAGTTTAAGAACAGAGTAATAGTTTAGGTTCGCTAGAAAATATGTACAGGCGGCTGGCCACCATCCTCGGCAAAGAACAGGCTTGGAAACCGAAAGGAGGCGATGGTCCACGAGGACCCAAAAGCCACAGATAGATAGATAGATAGATAGATAGAAAATATGTACTTTTGTGTATTGTTTGAGTTGTGTATTACTATCCCTATAATAATAAATATTTAAGATCGACACTTTCTATAACAAACAATTTTTAAAAATTGCTATTTAAAATATTTTTTCAAATATTAAAGGTATTCGCTTTGATTATTTTTTGGGACAATGTTTTCGGTAATGCCCCGTTTTTTAAAAATGGTTTCTTTGAGGGTTCTTCTAAAATATTTACGTACAAATCAGTCAAAATGAAACAAAAATACATCTAGCTGAAATCACATAGTGTGAGAGTGGAATTGCCCTGATAATGTCGCCCTAAATATTTTTAAACGCGTCAATTCATATTTTCAAATAATTTTTTCGCAGGGTTTACAAATTAATTTGTGTCAACCGTTATCGACCCCAGTCATAATAATAACAATAATGGTGAGACTCTGCACGCCATGAAGAAGTGTGGCCTCTACGGCGCAAGATCAGAGCACCCATAACCATGCTCTCTACCCGACCGTCGGATGCCAACTTGATGATACGTGATGATATGGTGGGCATCCCGCATTTGTAACCGCATTATTACACCTCGTTCATTCAAACGTAGGTATCTAATTATTTAAAGCGACCGGGTAGGTCGTCCGCCAGGCATCGCGCCGGTAACTTGAAGTTCCGACCGCAATGACCCCGGTCGCAGTCATTATAGGGTTTAAATTGTGTAACTTATATCATATTTTTTTTAATAATATGAAAGCTCGATTAGCGGCGTGTCCCTATGATAATGCAACAATGTCATTCCGCAGCAAGTATCTAAATCTATCTGTGCTGAAGCGCCGGGCTATCATGCGAAAAACCCTGCTTTCATCCCGAGGGCGAGCAATTTAATAATTTTTTAAAATTTTGTATGTAGTTTTTTATGAGGTATAGTGGTGTTATAAATATCTTTGCTAATCTAGTGTTTGTTTTATTTGTAAATACCAAATGTGTCACCATAGTACCAGTAGAGTTTAACGAAGCATCGACAAATGGTAAAACAATATAATTTTTAGTAAATAAATAATACAGAAAGCACCGCTAGTATAAACAAGAAACTAATTTCGAATTTAAAAATATTTTTAAAAAGCGCCCCACAGCGCCCGACAGCCTGTCGCTTTTTCACATTTAGACACTCGTTGCGGGATGGAATTATTGCATATAATAGCGGTACACAACAAACGAGTTTTTTAATTGTTTTAAAAATTGATTTTTGTTTTGACTGCAACTGTTAACAGCGAATACTAATTAATATTTGTAAATGCGCAATGTTTAAAAGTATTTGGAGATATGATATCCGAGCAACTCTGCTCTCCCGCAATGTGATTTCAGCTAGTTCATGTCAAGTTTGGGTTAACATTGCTCTAATTTGAACTGACAGACCAAATTCACAATATTTGGTTACATATTTTAGGAGAACTCTTAAATTGAACGATTTTTTTTAAATGAAGCGTTACAAACAACAATGTTCCAATACATCAAAAGCTTTAATTTTAGGAAAAAAATTTTGATTTCTAATTTATTAAAATCGTTTTATCTCGTTGGAAATAGCCAAAATTATTAATGATAGTGTCTGTACCTATTAAAATCTGCCAAAAAAATGATTTGTTAAATATTTTAAATAACCGAGATGGCAAGCTGATTTGTCATAGCAGACTCACCCTGTATGTGACAGTAGAATCACGAAAATCGGTGAAACCTAAAATTGACACGCTAAACCCGAAATTTAGTAGTTTAACGTGTAAATGTACGACACATTACGTGATTAATTCAATATCAATGTTTTAGCACGCCATCACGCAAATCCTAGAATTTACCAGATCATCTTGGAAAAGGCATTGCAAGGTACTACTAAAACATAAATCTGAAACTTGAATTTTAAAAAATATCAGAGGAAAAAAATCATCTAAAATACTTCTAAAATATATTAAATCGTACATATTATATTCTGTAAAGGAAATTAATTACCAGTTAATTACAAACAGTAGTTAAAGTAACAAAGCGTTTTAATCCTAGATTTACCAACATGAATTTGTAAATCCTAAGATTGACTGTGATAATCTCGTATAACCTCGAAAATCAATATTTGCGTAATATTTCCTACATTTATAACTATAATTGATAAATTCTAGGTTTAGCACCTGAACCAAGAATACACAGATTTTCGGACTTTTAGAATTACATATATATAATTATCAAACTTTACTTGTGTAATGATCTTTTAAGAGCTGCCAGTACACAAATTTTAGCCGTTATAATAAATATGATGTAAGTCAGTTTTGTATATTGCAGAACTCTATTTTTTTACAAATACACTAGTTTCTGCTCGAGTAAGCGTCATAGAATGAAAGTTCTCGCTTCAAGATCAATACATCAGTAGTTGAATATTAGAGTTACTCGTAAATTCAGTTATAATTGATATAATAGATTACTCGTAAACACTAATATTTTGTCTGCTTGCTAGAATTTCATTCCCAGTGTTGCAACCAACCACACTATTGAAACGACTAAAACTGAACTATTCAGGAGCAAGTGCTTTGTGTCTGACTACAGTTATATGTTACCTGAATTAAACATTACAACTTTCACCCAGAAGCAGACAGTGGTTTTCACTAGTAAATAATAAATATAACATCGCTTAATTCTGTATTTCTATTGGCAGTAAATAATACGCCTTAAGATTTTAAACATCTTATTTTCTGTAAAAGAAATTAATGTTAATAATGTATTTCGTGTAAGTTGTAATGCAGATATTTAATTAACTAAACAGTTAAATGATAAAATCAATATCTTCTTCTTATATCTTTTTTTCTGATTAGCGTGTCTATTTACAAATTAAACTGTTCACAGTGTAATTATGTATACATAGGTCAAACAATTAAAAATGTTGATACCAGATACAAAAAACACATACGCTCATACCAACACAAACACCCAGAAAAATTTAACTACGTTAAACACTTATTAGAACACAATCATGCATTGACATCATATAATGTAATAAGACCGAAATCAAAATCCAGTGTGCTGTCACATTTTATTATTGAGTTATTCATTTATTCTTAATGTAAATAAACTAAATAAAACAGTGGTCGACGCTCCGCAACTTAGTAACGTTATTAAAAAATAGTAAAATGTAATTTAAGCACTTTATACTACCATTTAATGAAACCTGAAGAGTCTGCGGTTATGAAAGAGATGCCGATTACAGTGGACGTACCTGTAAAGAAATCACCTAAATGCTTATTATTATGAATGAATGTTCTGACGTAGTTAATGCTGCTTTTGCTCGAAGAAAAATTGTTCCCTCTTTGAAGCCGCTGAGTACCTATGTCCCCTAATATCCAACATGAACCTAATTATCTTGTTTATTTTTTTCACTAAATTTATTGTTGTGATTCATACAAAGCCGTTCTTGATTTTGTGGGCGTGTAATATCCGGCAAGTGGTAATACTAAATTTGGTGTATGGAAAATCTAAAATAAATGGAAGCTCTATTAATATACACAGTGTTGCTAAAATGACGGGCCAAGCTTTACAGGCTGAATTAAAAGTAATTTATTTTTCTTTATGACGTTTGATGAAAATTTATAATATTTTAAAAACCAACTCACATCTTTTTGATATAATCAAACTCTCATCATCATCATCATCATCTGACATGGAGGTGACTCGAGGGTCAATCCTGGATTACGCCAGGCCCACCCCATGCCAGTAGGCGGGTAGGGATTTAATGGATACGGTGGGATCGGGTGGGGTATTGCACAACGTTAGCATGTCTGAATACTAAAATTATTAGAATATTATTTCTCTCACGACTTGAACAATTCTTGCTTGTAAGAACAAGATTAAGTGGTACAAATCGGCGAGCGTGCAGGCCAGACAGTATGTTCAATCGGATCTACCTGCCGTCCCGATCAAATCCATTAGAATACTGTCGCACAGCAGTTCTGAAATAAGAAGGAATACCATTTTAAGTATGTAAACCATATCCACTCAACGAGAATACTTTACATCAATCCAAGTAATATACAGTTTATAAAATTAAGATACGTCCCTTTGGCAGAACACAAGCGCCAATTGTTTATTTCCACTGGTACATTAATATGTATTAAATCATTTTTGGTGCGTCGACCGTACCGTGTCTATGGATATAAACATTAGTTGGCTGGTGACCTTTGCGTAAATTAAAGAGCCAGTTTCAAGTAAATGCTGTTTCATTAGCGAAAAACACACGCTGTTGTAAATACCACTGCGAAAATTCCAGCCTGCAGAGATAATCCCTTACATTCAAAGCTTGCACCCGTTTGATATGCATATTTTTCGCCAGTAGCCTGTAAACTTTGGTCCATCATATTTAAAACACCCTACAGCGATAACACATAGTTGGTAATTTGAAGGTATTACATATGTCGTAGCAGCAGAAACCATTAGATATTTATCTTTAAGTTAACACCAAATAAGGTTAATATTGGTTTTTGGTTCTAGAAATACTAATAATAGTATATTTATAAACGAGTTGTCTAAGTTAAGTAATGAGACTGATTTTCTTCAATCAATTTTTTTATTCGAATAAAAATACAATTTAACTTTGTCTCCTTCAAAGTAACTGCCTTGGGAAGTCACACAGCGCTTCCACCCCTCATATCAGTGCTGGAACTCGGATACTGAAATAGCCTTTAGCTGTCCGGTTACAGCGTTTGAATGTTTTCCTGTGTCCTAAAATGACGTCCCTTGAGGTGATTTTCAGCCTACGGAAGACGAAAACGTCACAAAGACTCAAGTCGGACGAATACGGAGGTTGAGGAGCCACGGGAACGTTCTTACTGGCCAAAAAATCGTTTATTGGAATTGCTGTGTGACAAGGCGCATTGTCGTGAAGCAACATCCAGTTGTCCTTGATGTTTTTTCTCACACGCATGACCCTTTTTCGAAGTCTTTCAAGAACCTCTCTGTAAAAGTGTTGATTAACCATTTGGCCTTGACGCACAAACTCTTTGTGAACGATTCCCTGGCTATCAAAAAAGCAAATCAAAATGCATTTGATCTTCGACTTGCTCATTTTTGCTTTCTTTGGCCTTGGAGAGTTTGGAATGTGCCATTCCATGCTCTGGCGCTTGGTTTCCGGGTCATACTCAAACACCCAAGACACGTCACCAGTAATGACACGTTCCAGACAATTGGGATCATTTTCAATCGATTGCAAAAAATCAAGGCACCTTTCCCTCCTGCTGTCCTTCTGATCCTGCGAAAAGTTTTTCGAAACCATTTCTGCGAAGATTTTTCTCATCCCCAATTCATTGGTCACAATCTGATGAAAGGTGGTATGAGTCAAATTAAACTCTTCCCTGATTACGCTGACTGTCAACCGAAGATCCGAACGCACAAAATCCCTGACTCTGTCGAATTTTTCCCGATTCTTGAAAATGAAGGCCTTCCGCTGCGAGGTTCATCTTCAATCGACTCTCTTCTGAAAATGTCTTAAAACATCGAAAAACCTGGGCTCTTGACAAAACACTGTCTCCGTAGGCCTGCTGAAGTTTTGTGAAAGTTTCCGTTGCACTGTGCCCAAGTCTGAAGCAAAACCTGATAGCACACCTTTGCTCGAAATTGATGTCCCTCATTTTCAGAACGCACTAGAAAAAAATGTGTCACGAAAAAAATCGCTATGGACAACCAAATGACTCTAGCGAGTTCAAACTCGTACTGAAGGCGTTTACATGTTCACCTGTCACCCCTTCCTCTCCCGTCCACAGTGTTTCCAGAGAGAACGCTGCACTACCAGTCTCATTTTTTCATTTACTAACCTCGTATTACTTATAGAAAGAACGTTTTTCATAAGTACGGGATGTTTTAAAATATGGATAGTTTCTTCTGCTCCTGTTTTAAAAATAAGAAAACATGTTTATTCACAAACAACTGAGATTAATTAAAAATGTTCATCAAAAATGCATCCCAACCGAATCAGTCTTACAGATTTTCCTACAAACTTTTAGAAAGCATTCAAATTGTACGAACCAACTTTTAAACTATTGTTGTTAGAAGACGGTCGAAAGTTTATTGATATTTTCTGGCATACTAGTACCATCATAGTTGAACTCCTATACGAGTTAACGGCGTCAAAACCATCTCTTCCATAGGACACATTTATAAAACCCCATCCCATAGGGATAGGCGACCATGGGCTAGAGGTTACCGCGTTAGACTTCTACGTTGAAGGTCCTGGGTTCAATTCACAGTATCGGAGTTTTGACGACCGTTCTCCCTTCAAGGCAATGGCAAGCCAGCGAGGTATTCTGCCTAGTAAATTTTCTCTGAAGTAGAAGTGTTGACACTTCCCGTGGTTCTGAGCCTACGTTAAGCTGTAGGTCCTCTATGTCTGTGGCACTTAAAACGCGCAACACAGACATAGAAGAGAAGATCTCTACGTCTCGTAAGAAATAAAGCACTCGAAGAAGATAGGGATGAATCTGTTTTTACACAAACTCGTTGCTGTGACGATTGAATGCTGATTCTAGCACAAAGAACATTCACAGTAATATGAAGATAATATACAACTTAACGAATATTTGAGCAATTTAAAAATGCCGCTTACCGCTGAAAACCTCCCACAGAACATTGAAACTCGATTCAGAGTACATTTTGTTAACTCACTGATAATCTAATTGTCATTAAAATGCGATTACAAGCTCAATGCATATTTATGCGTTCAACGAAACTTCTGTCTTCTTTTTAACTCCTACATGAATTAAAAATCATACAATTTTTAGAAAATTATTTAATACGTCGTCAACGGATTATACAATTTATTTGATTGTCATCGTGAGATCGTCTTCAGATTTAATTAAGAAAGTTGGAGTTAATACACAGAACGAAAATAAAATTTAAATAGTACCCATTTAGAGGAAGTGTGAACTGAATTTTGATGAAGTCGTAGCTCGTTAAAAACAAGTTACCAAATAAAGCGTACACTTACACATTTACTTTTTAATCGAAAAAGCGATCTGTTGAAATTGATGTTTGAAAAAGCAGTTCAATGGTTTTAAAGGTAACACCGTCAGAATAACATAAATAATATTTTGAAGAGATTTAAACATCATTTCCAGTGAACTGTGCTTTCAAGTTCATGTATTTATTTGTTATTTGTTTGATTTTGTTGCGCCATTACCTAATGAGGGGCTTATTAAAGGTAAGGTTACTCTTCTTATTATGAAAGTAATACCTCAACCTAACAAAATATCATTTCAACGGGGTTCAGCTGAAAGAACATATGAATAGAAAACGTGTTGAATAGTGCGAATCAACACGAACGTGGTCTATATTTGGTCATATTCGCCTCAAATCCTGTATTCTATACATGTTCTGACACGGCCTTTGAATGGAGAATCGTTTTGAGGATAAAAACACGGTCAATTCGCTCCTTCGCCGCCACAGCTTGTCGATACTCGGCAGAATATAATACCTGATATGCTTGTAAAAAACAACAGAGGGGTGAAACTGAATATTCTTGAAACTTGAAAGAAACATAACTTTTTTTTGTAATATAATCGCCAGAACAATAACCCGGCTACAAATGTAATTACTTTATTCGTTCTGCGTTACATATAGAGGAAGATAAGTAATCCTACAAATCTAAAATAAAACAAAAGTGTCTTTGGTGGCCATAAATTACCACCTGCGAGTATATTTTTGTCAAGTATTGCTGTGTTCTGCGTCACAGAATTAGTATCCTGCCGAGAAAACGGAATATATTAAAAGCTGTGTTTATCAATGCCTTTACGTCCCAACGCTTTTTTTAGTAATATATTACAAGCAAGACATTGTTAATTACTTTGATATAATCATGTCAAAGTGTACCATACATACATTTCATACAAATTAAAATTGCCAACTTGCTAAACATAAAGACACAAAATTGAAATCAACAAATCATTTTCACAAAAAAAAAATTAAACCGGACTTGTAAAACTAGTAAACAAATCATGTCATACAGTTGCTTGCGTATGACATAGAAGATTGTTTGTAACAAACTTGAATAAAAGCTAAAAGCAAAAGTGGATGCAAATACTACATGGTGAATCACAATGTCTACAGTTGAATAATACATTAAAATCAACTTTCGTATTCAGCAGATTTGCTAACTCTTTTAGTTAAAATGTATTTGTTTATCTCCACTTCACCTGAAAGATAAATGTGACTGACAAGTGAGTTTATTTCAAGACTTTCACAGTGATATCGAAGGTCACGTCTACGCAGTGTATCTTGCAGTCCTGCGTATATAAGCATTTGCCTTTTTGCAATGAAAAAGCTGTTTTTTCGTGACACTAAGAAATATACTACAACCGGGTAAACCTTCACTGGAAATGATGAACAAATGGGCCTTCCTACTAATTTTTTGTAAACCGGAATTTAATATATAATCGTATACGAGAGTTGCCATATTTATTAGTTTTCGTTATTTGTTTTATTTACCTGAAATAATGTTGTATGTGCTTTATATTTGAAACTATTTAAAAGAAGCATTGGGTTTTTAGGGTTTTTACCGTTTACTTTCCCCTCGATAATTGTTTTCATTAATCCATTTCTTCTCAGGACGCCCCCGTCTTCAATATATAAAACAAATAATACAAGACTCGGGAAGCAACAGCTATGAGGAAATGAAGAGAAAGGCCTTAGACAGGGGAAAATGGAAAGCTGCGACAAACCAGTCCCAGGACTGACGACCATGGAGGAAAAGAAGCATTATGGCGGGTAAAATGACGTACGCACTCCAGACCAATTACAAGAGGTTTATTATTATTTATCAGTGCCACTCCATATGTAGCAATTGCGAGAAGTCAGTGCTTATATCGTGAGTCAGTGGCGTTAGTAATAATTAACACATAGCGCATACTGCAGTCTGAAAAAATCCTAGAAATGTACACAAACTATTTAGCTAAGCAATAGCATCAACTTTGATCTTTGTGGTTATTTTTTGAACTGCGAACATGCCGTAACACGAACTTTTTGAGATCGATGCGTGAACAGTATCGCTGTTTGCAGAATTCAATTAATTCTTAATACATCATTCTACCACCTTTAACCTTTATTCTTGGGTACCTATGCAACAGGTATAGCGGAGGATAGCAAGGACGAAGATGTAAAAATGTATCTTAAAAAAATAAGATTTGCAGTTATTAATGAAAATATATATATAGGCTTACTTCCTGAACAAACGTCGTTTCTGGTTTAGGTTCTAAACTTAAGCTTTAAATCCGGCTTGCAACCGTGGGAATTTAATGTTAAACACTTTCTGTGGAATTTCTGTCGTTCTCGGATTCGACGTTAAGTTATAAGTCCCCCATGTTCCAACCTTAGCGTTGAGGAGAAACACGTGGCAGGGAAGAAGCCGGTGTTCAGCAGTGGGACGGAAGGCTGTTGACGAATAAAAATATTTGTTTCGAACTCTTCGAAAACCAAAAACGTTGTTTTATAAATGTCTGTCCGCTAGTTTGTGTATGTATGTGGTTGTCGATATCTCCGCACCGGCGGACGTGAATTTAATTATTAATGTAGAGGTTTATTAAATGGAACATATGAACTGAATTTTTTCGCAAAGTGAACCTTTAATTTTGGAACTGAGATTTTATTTTATTATTTTATTTTATAAATTCGATGACAACCATGTTCGTGGACGATACTGCCCTTCTAGCAGCTCATGAAAATCCAGAGGAGATTACAAATTGCTCCCCACTGTGTAAAAGACTAGTTGCGGATCTGGCGCATCAAAGTAAATGGAGGCAAGTCTACACATGTCACCTTTACACTCTGAAGGAAAACATGCCTACCAGTGACACTTAACTAAACTGCTCCCTCTAACAGAAGACGTACCTAAGATCTCTAGGGATGCACCTTGACCGAAAGTTAAACTGGAAGAAACGCATCTTTAATAAACGAAAACAATTGGGCAGGACACTCTCAAAGCCATACTGGCTCCTAACACACAAATCTAAATTAACCTTAGACAACAACGTACTAATTTTTAAAACCATATTAAAGTCGATTTATGGGTTGCAATTATGAGCTACCACAAGTAACTCTAACATAGATAAATACTACATCACTAAACTAACACCACAAGATCATTCACTATGGGAGGCTACTAAAAAAACTCAAAAGACCTGTAGTATCAAGCCCACCTATAAGAAAACTAGACGGCAACTGGGATCCATCAGATGAAGAAAAATATCACAGATTAACAGAACACCTAGCAAACGTTTTTACTCCAATTGCTGATAACGACATCGAAGATAAAGAAATACAAAGCTACCTCACTGCTCCCTGTCAATTATCGCTACCCATAAATCTTTTCTCACCAGCTGAAGTTCGCAAAGAAATCCGTAAGGCAAATTCTTATAAAGCTCCTGGTTACGATCTGGTGGTTTGAGAAGTTCTGAAGCACCTGCCCAGGAAGGCACTTGTACTCCTGACTACAATCTACAATAGTATGCTGCAATTGTGCTACTATTCTATACAATGGAAATACGCGCAAATCATCATGATGGTAAAACCAGGGAAACCACCCACGGAACCTGCATCCTATCGACCGATAAGCTTACTACCGCTTATGTCAAAAATATTCGAAAGGCTCCTCGTTATTAGAATAAAAGAAAGTGTATCAATAAATGACATAATCCCTGAACATCAATTAGGCTTCCGACAAAGACACTCAACTATCCAACAGTGCCATCGAATTGTAAACAAAGATTTTAAAAAGGCCTAGAAGAAAACGAAACGTGTGCCGCGGTATTTCTTGATACACAACAGGCTTTCGACGTGTAGTACGAAGGGCTATTGTATAAAGTAAAGAAAAATTTAGTCAAATTTACCTCCTCCTAAAGTCTTACCTCAGTGAACGATACTATCAAGTCAAGGTCAATGGTGCATTATCTTACTATCACCCCATCAAATCCGGAATGCCCCAAGGTAGTGTCCTGGGACCGTTTCTCTATTTAATCTTTACGGCGGATATACCTGTCACAGTGGACAGTACAATGGCCACATTTGCTGACGACACAGCAATGCTGTCATCTGATACAAATCCCGACAGAGCAACCGAAACGCTTCAAAATCATCTGATTCTATTACAAAACTGGTTAAGACAATGAAAAATTAGAGTTAATAATGAAAAATCCACATAAATCACCTTTACCGGTTGTCAAATGTCTTCGACATCACCTAGATCAGAAGTTTACTTGGAAACATCACACTAAGGCCAAAAAGTTCCAACTAAATTTAAAAGTGAAACAAATGTCCTGGTTGATTGGTAAAAAAATCACAATTATCGCTCGAAAACAAATTAATCATTTACAAAATTATTTTCAAACCTATCTGCACTTAGGGAATAGAGCTCTGGGGATGTAGCAAGCCATCCAACACAAAAATCTTACAAACCTTCCAATCAAAAACACTTCGCATTATGGCGCACGCCCCTTGGTTTGTGTCCAATCAAACTATCCATGAAGACCTTAGCATATACCGATCATCAAAGATGTAATCAGCTTCTATGCCAACAAATCCAAACAACGCAGTACTGATCATAGTAACCAACTTGCACTCTACCCATCAGCACCCAGCAGAAAGAAGGCTAAAGAGAAGATGGCCAGAAGACTTAGCTAACTAGGAAAGATTGGAGAACGGTCAATGGATGGTACCCAGTTCAAGCCAAATAACTTTCAAATCATTTACTTATTACTCTGTATATACATAGATATACATTTTTTAGAGTAGATTGTAAATCTGCAAATTAAAAAAAAAAACATAGAGATCCTAAGGTGCAAATTTAAAATTGTAAGGGCAGTAGCAGATGCCCCGTATATGGGAGAAACGAAATGATTCAACCATGGTCTTCGAGTGAAATTAGTAAAGGAAGAAGTGAAATGCGCGAATGCAATGCATCTTCTATGGGTTGAAGCACACACCAACACTCTCGCTACGAATCTACTAGACAACAGCAACACAATACACAGACTTAGTAGATGCAATCTTCTGATTTTTGACAGATTTATGTGCCATGTAAACAGTCATATTTAAGGTAAGTTAAGTAATTCTGTTCATATTACCAGATTTACTTTTATTGCTCAACAGAGCAGATTGTAAATATAAATAAAGTTATTTTTTTTTATTAGCACGCAATAATAAAGTTATACAAAACAAAATTCGTCACACAAACCAAATCGTTTTCTGTTGAGCTTCCTAACTTTAAAGCTCAAATAGGTTTGCTTTTTACCCCTTTTACATTACAATTGTCTCTCTCCCTCTCTCTCTCTCTGGACAACTTTTTTACTAACGTAATGGAAGTGTAACAGATCTACAAAAATAATTTAAAATTATACCAATGCTTGCCTCTGAAGTTTCCTATACATTTTTGAGTATTTCTGGTTTCATATTCCGTTATTGAAAAGGCGTTAATTTTATAGGCTTAAACATTAAGTTGTATAATAATTCCTAAGCATTAAAATTACGTGGTTGACAAAATATTTTCAAAATGAAAACAAGCATAGTTGTGCTATTGCGTATGATACTAAAATTTATGATATGTTCTTGTAAATATTTTTGAAAACGATTATAGGGATATGGTCTGGTTGTGTTAACTATTAAAGTAAGAAAACCTACAGAAATGTATTTTATTCATTGCAGAACTTTCCTCTGAGTCCTTTATTAATTTTCGAAAATTTTTTATTTAGTGTTCTGTTACGAGATTGTTTTTGCAGTAAACAGATGTATACACATTATTCATATACAGGGTGATTCTAAACATGTTCGAAAAACTTTAAACACGTATAGCTGAGGGTATTTAATACCCAAATTACCTAGTAATTGTTTTAATTCGACGCCGTTACGGATATATGGCGCTTCAATTTTTTTACATGAATTCACTAAAATATAAATAGATTTTTTTGTTTCTTGTCCTATTTTGATAAACTTTGTTTGTTTACAAATTTTCAAACCACATTTTTCTCTTCCTGGTTCAGATTTCATCCAGTTTTCACAGTCAATTGTACAGTTTTCCACACCAAAAATTAAGCTTAGACTGTAAGCTTTCTAAAACAATAAAGTTTAACAATCGGACAAGACGTACCATGTTATTTAAATTTTAAGGAGTTGATGTCAAGAAATTAAGAAAATTATACTTGGTAGTTAAGGTGTTAAATATTTTCAGCTATACGTGGTTAAAGTTAGGGCAGATCTTTAAAATCACCCTGTACAACACAGACTATCAAGTGTTGCTACTAGCATCATTAGAAATTAGATGATTTTATTTTTTGAGGATCACGTCACTATGATGTCTGCCACTGTTCTTCACACACTCTTCCAATCTACTTCGAATATTTATCTTCCTCTTCTGGACCTCTTCTTTTAATATCTTGAAGGGGTCGTTTCTAATTCCTTCTTGAAAGTTTCAAATTCTTCTTGTTGTTAGAGAGAGGTGGTATTACTTAAGGCAAAATATATGGGAAAATAGGACGCGCAAATTGTGTCACGGTTTATTAGCCTACAGTATGAAAAACAACCAGAAACACTGAATCTCTAACGCTAACAAAAAAGAACAATGTTTCGGAGATTCAGGAGAAATGATCCAGAAAGTGGACGGAAATTTTCGAAGTAGACTGGAATAATGTGTGAAAAGCGACGGGAAACATTTTGATGGCGTGAATTTCAAAAACTAAAGTGTCATTAAACGTAATTTCAAGTGATGTTAATTATTAAAAGTAAAAACAACATATCAGGGAGTTTACGGTAAAAGATTCGGCACCCTACATTAGCCATTTAAATCACAATGCCATAAAGTAGTTCAAAATGAATGAAATTAAGTAATCATAAACGAGATGACCTTTCGTTTTCGTCGGTATTATAAGTCATGGCACAACTGCATTTAATAACATTTAACGAATTAATCACGGGGTCCACGCCAGATTCTAAATAAATAAGAAGCAGCAACATCGCTAATCTGGCTCGTATGTTGTGGTCAGTAGAGCCCAGTTTTATAATGGTCAACAAGATGAATCGCTACATTCAACGCTCAAGACTAGTTCTTTGTCCGGCGTTGGCTCATACATCATAGTGTCTGTCTTGTCCTGTAAAGGGACACGAGATGGCCTTGGATAGTCTTAGCGACAGTAATTGTGTTTACAAAAAAGGAGTTCTGACAATTTAAAAACATTCTATACAAGATTGTCTGGAAAATTAAATGCCGCTGAGAAATACAATTACGTGGTGTAGGTACGACCCTACTACCATCAGTTAGTCTTTATAAGTTAATTTACGACCACGATGGACACATTTTTATTTGAGAGCCGAATGAATAATGAAAACCCGTTTTCGTATCTTCAAATTGCCGTTTGATATATACCAGAAATGTTAAAATAAGAATTAAATTAATTTCGTGCATAAATTAGCTGTAGGTCCCGATTAGGGCCATTGACAAACTATGTAAACATTTAAAAATAAAAGAACTTAAAATTAATGAAAAATGGAGTTGAGCAGCAAAATTAAAAGTTCAAACACTTGTTTTTCGTTACGTATAATGGAAATCAGTTAAAAACTTCTGTATTGCATGGTTGCGTTTGCCATAATTGAAAAATGTTTTAATTTTCCATTCGTGCTGTTGTTGGTTAGAGTTAAACAGAGAGGTGCAAATACCTGGAAATGTAAATGATTGATACAAAAAACAACAGCTAAACTAATGTAATATAGAAAGTGGTATGGAATTCATTAGCCAAAGGACGTACAACGATAAAATAAACAATAATTAATAATTGACTTTTTTAATTAATATAATATGAATAGAGACTGCACTTACTTGATAGAGCCGAAGCAGTATTGGAGTATTCAGTACATTTAGATGAAGTTGTTATTCTGCGGTAATTAATCAATGGCATAAATAGTGATTGAAAATAGTATTATAAGTAACAACGTTACTTCGCATTAACACACAAAAGTTTTGATTTAAACACACATAAATCTGAAGAATATCATAATACACAATAGGCCCTGTAATGAATCCTTAAGCAACTCCATTGCTCTTTTCAACTAAGACAACTCACAGATTATTATTTTGCGTAATCGTTTGATTTTGTGACCATATTAAATGGTACGGCAAAATTTACATAAGTTACATGTACTTCCAGCTACCAATTAATTTAACCTTCGGATGGCCAAGCTTTTTTGGTTACACGGATGCTCAAGGTGGGGTCCAAGCGGACCCCAAGAATTTTTTCGCCCAGTGCCTCTATTTTATCTAATTGTTCATTGTATATTGAAGTATTTGCTTATAATAAGCACCAAAATCTATCAGATTAAAAAAATAAGCTAAATTTTGAATAAAGGTTACGTTAAGTTATACTCCCACATATACCGATTTAATAAATTAATAAATAAAAAATAATAGTTTTTTAGACAACCATCTTTTATTATTACAAACAAAAAGCAATTTTTACAGTGTCATATAAATTTATTGATCAACTCAAAACGATTATTACAGTGTAATACAAAAAAATCTAGGGATACACAAAAAATAAAAGATAAATAAACAAAAAGGGTGTTGCAGTGTAATGCTAATTGCTTTTACACTTTTACACCTGACAATTCGAACAAGATATTAGGGTAGTCCGCGTTTAAACTTTGTATACGTAGTCTGCGCAATCATACACCTGAATACCGGGATTCATTCGCAACGAGAACGTTACTATTTCGGCGCGAAACTTGAATTTGCTATAATATGGGAAATCTACAAATTACGCTTTATTATGAGTCAGCCAACCATATGAACTGTATAAATTCATAATTCGAGTTCAAAAGTTCAGCGATATACTTTATAAATATAGATTTATAATGAAAATTAACCTTTATACAAATTTAGATTTTGTTACATGGATGGCCAAGGTGGGGTCCAAGGGGACCCCAAAGCAACAATTAATTAATTTCTAAAAAACGAAAAATTATTTACGCTAAATAGTTATAGAAGGGTATGTATAAATGATAAATATTCAGCTAGCAAAAGCCTCAAACCGATTTGCTTGCTATTAAAATAGCTACGACATAAAAAATAGGTCTGGGGTCCGGTTGGACCCCACCTTGGCCATCCGAAGGTTAATTTATATCAAGGAAGAAACATACTGCTCAGCTGAGTTGTTGAACTATAAGCTAATCAGCTTAATTATAACAAATTGCATCGCTAAAAATAGAAGACCCATAGGTGAAGCACTTCAACCAAGAAAACAGGAAGATTATTGGCACAATATTAGAACAAAGAAGATAATGGTTCGACCGAATCTGTAATTACATTTCTTGATTTTAAATGGTAAATATCTGCTTCTTCGAAGGAATTATCACTAATAGAGAATCCAATGTTCTACTAGTTGGGAAGACTGACAGGTGTTTATTTAATGGTAACAATCTACAATTACGGATACATAACTTTGTTTGATGTCCTTTAGCGTTATGGGAATATTTGATGTTGTATGGTTGCAACTCATACAGAACCTCTAGATATAACACGCATTTCGATATTTTTGCTTGTGGGACGTATTTTCTACAACAAACTATTTTAGAATAGTCTATGTCATGTATAGTAATTGAGAAAACGTAAACTTCTATATCCTAAACTTTAGTTTACTCTAAGCAGATTTAGCAAATAATTGTTTAGGATTCTGTCTGTTACGAGTATACCAAACTTGTACGATACTATTTGACAAAATAGTATTTAACGTTCAAGGCTTGTATTCCCACTGCAGATACCCAACACAGAGTGACTATCTAACACTTCGTGTGCTGATGTAAAAGCAATTCCTCATATATCTTGAGAATGCCGCACTACAACATAATTATTGGTCTATCTTTGAATGTATAAATGATAAATAAATTTTCATGGTTAAAACAATTAAAAGGTGGTAATATTTATTTTAAGTGATCAGATGAAAACAATCAATTTTGTTAATAATTATTTGATTACAGTGGAATATGTACTTCATCAGTTGAAACATATAATGTGTATCATAGAGGTTTAATATATATTTAATAATAATTGGTAACTCCTACGTATTATTATCGAAAAAAACTTCGAATTCGGTAATTGTCAGAAACGTATAATACGTATATAAACAACGTGAGATAGATTCCAGGGAACCATTCTCCGACTTACACTGCACTGAGAAGATTTCGCCGAAAACACTTCACTGCCAAGCACTTAGCCAAAAATATAATGTTTGCATAACGATACAGTTATTTGTTTGATAGTCCTGCCCCATATTTTTAATTTCATATATGTGTGGCGATTCGTTTTTGATTAACGGTGTATTACACTTGCAAATTCAAAAGTTTCGTTATACCCAAAAACAATATTGTAGACCTTTGTGGTTTCTACCGCAGCAATTGCAGGTTAAAAGTAAGATATGAACAAAACACATAAGTACATCCTGATAAAAAATTTTGAACGAACATACCGATCATAAATGAGGTAATAATGCAATTTTTATACAAATGTAATATGGACGACCACAAACATATAATCATATGGAAAGACATTCTTAAATTAATTGGCGGCTGATCGTGCTGTCAGCAAGGCGTGCGCAGTGAATTTTACCCAACTCAAAATATTCAAATTGTTAGGCATATACTTACACTCATAGCATTATTATCTGGGTCTGATTGAAGTAGAGTCAGTAATCCATTCAGCTGCTGTAGATTAAAAATACAGTTTAAAACAGGCGAACCGCAAGATTAGCATCAACATTAACAGTACTATCCTCTACAAATACTTTCCAATTTTTCTACTTCCTAATTCGCAGTAATACAATAAGCTTGAATTTATTGGATTACACATATAGGAATATATTAAATAGAAGTTTTGTATGATATTTAAGTAAATCGTACATAAGAATATGTATATATATACAGTGCTTCCCGGATAACGGATAAATTCTATAAAATCGTTGAGAAAAATATTTCATAAAAATACTCGGACACGTCGATTTTTATTTTTAAATTGTCATTTAGAGATGTAATTTTCAACCCCCACCCCTCAACCCCTAAGCCCTAGCAACTCCAACTTTAAAATTTCAAATAGCAAAGTACCCCTTATGATACCTCATCTGATAGCTTTCTTTATACTGAATACAACAAAAAAAGTTTTTCAAAATCGGTTGATAAATAACGGAGATATTTAACAAAATGTATTCAATTGAAAGTGCCAATATTCGAGCAGACGTTGATACGGTTTTAGTAATGTGTGGTAAAAACAATTGAAGTTTATGTTCTCAGTACGTCCTGTAAACATTGCGACGGGTTTTGAGAAATTAAGGAAAAAAAATTTTTTTTTCATAACAAAAAAATTTTTTCTCAAAAAAAAATTTTTTTTTATCCAAACTTAAAAATACTACATAAACGCATTAAAACGTACTGAGAACGATAAATTTCAATTGTTTTTATCCTAAGGGGTACTTTGCTATTTGAAATTTTAAAGTTGGTGTTGCTAGGGCTTAGGAGTTGAGGGGTGGGGGGTT